>VDFB02108654.1:158432-286126 GCA_007258455.2 Sequoia sempervirens
TATGCATCACATTCAGACACGAGTCCTCTACTTATATCTAAAATCTCATAAAAAAATATTATCATTTTATTATGGTTAGGGTGGTCAGACAGACACCTACTTCTTATTTTTTTTTCTGAAATTTAAGTAATACTACATTGAAATTTCAAAATTTCACCAAATAGATTTTGTTTTAGAAAAAATAAACCTAGTAGTTTAGAAAATACATTCAATTTCCCATAGATTCTATTCTTACATGCTTTTGAAATAATATAGATAACTTATTCAAATTTTTAAGTCAAGTTGCCTAACTCTAATTTTTCTGAATTTTCATTGCCACTTAAGGGCCTGTTTGGCCCATCATGATCCTGCACATACCCTTAAGGTTGTTAGTATCTCTCTAGGGAACAATGGGAAACTCAAATGTAGGAGGTGGATTATTAGGTGGATTATTTTCCATGTTTGGTTGTTGGAATAAAAAAGTGAATGCATTTTCCTCAGGTTCGTTGTCAACTGGGTCAAACGGTAGTTTAACAAACAGGTTTTAGGGATGAACCTTCCCAGTGCATCTCTTCTTCTTCTATGCATGCAATACGGTGAGTAGTGACTTGAAAGATTTTGAAAATTTTTGACTAACAAACTAAACTAATGCTAAAAATGACTTCTCACAAATTCCTAGCTGGACGCCATCCTCGGCAACGGTGCTAAAAATGGTTGCGCCCACAAAGGATATGAAAATCACAGTAGAACCTTTCCTGGGAATTGGAAATTTTGACAGGTGACTAATATCTCTCTGTGCACGTTCATTTACTTGTCAAACCAGGGGACGTATACTTTAAATGGTGCGGCAAAATATATGAACTAAGAACTAGTTTTGGTCAAATCTTAGCAGAAATAAATACTGGAAAGGAATTCTATCTATGCCACAGGAAGGTAATGCAAAGTTCTTTAACTCAACTATGATTTAATTAAAACAGAAACCATAACAGCTATGACTGAAGCACAAACTATGAACTGGCCTTATGCTGTAGGAACAGGCACATGGATGGATTCTCTATGCTGTAGGAGCAGTACAAGACTGAGTTTGTATGAAAACTTCAAAGATGAAAGCTAACTAATGATCAACATAAAAGAACAACCAACTAACTAGCTATAAATACTTACTAAGTGGGCCCCCTTAGCAAGCATCTACTGATTACGCAGGTGCTAAACTCAGAACTTCATTAAACTTTATTCATGAAAACAGAATGGTATACATTGCTTTGTTGATATGGAAACTAACAAACTTTGTCTCTTGTCAAACAGATTCTGCTTTTCATTATCATATTGATTCTTACATGATATTTGCTATCACTATGCTTCTATCTTACTCTAACTATCATCTTTCCCCCCTCACTCGCACAGGAGGAGTACTTTATTTAAAATCAGGAGAGCAACTAATTAACTAACCCTATCAAAGAAAGACGTGGCAGTAAAGTGTATCCCAGAATCAAGGAACAAACTTCATAAATGAATTTATGCATTCAACCCGATCCAGAGAGAATCTAGCACTCCACTCTTTCCAGATTGACTGTCATTAAAAATATTTCCCAATGGTTTCGGTCAAAGAGTCTTTGCCAAAGCTTCCTCAAAGTCATGCAAGAAATGGATTTTACTGCAAGGCCGAGATCAGCTGCGCTTGACTCGATCATTCTTCAACAACCTGCGAAACAAAAGGTAATAGATGCAAAAGAAGAGGCGTATGACACATACACAATATCCGTTCATTAATCACACATTTAAATCTATTTCATCATTCAAAAACTGTATGTGATATACCAGTCATTTAGGGAGTCAACGGGGCAATAAATGTAATCAAGTCAACACAATAAGCTGTAGGAATATGAAAGTATTTTGCTACAGGATATCCCAATAAAAGGTTTCACAGAATTTAAATAGTCACAAAATAACAAAAGTAAAGGCATAAAAAGTTTATCATAACATCCAAACTATGAGCACATTTTAAGCTCATCACTTCCCACTTCATTATATTATGTTTCTTCTTCTTTTTAAAATAGTTGATTGGAAAATAATATTGGGTGATCTAACCCTTGTGGTCCCACTTGTGCCAATGTTTCTCCAATTTCGTGTGGACATGAAATTCTTTGCTTTGGTGGGAATATGCAAGAATTGGTGAGCTTATCAATCAAAATTTAAATTCATTGAAGGCCTTATCTTGATCTTTGGTCCACATGAATGGTTGACCCTTCCTTGTCAACACATCTAGCGGTATGATATGTGGGCATATTTTTTGAGAAACCTTCTATAGTACCCAACATGACCCAAGAATGACTTTACTTTGGTAAGGTATTGTGATGGTTCTATTTATATGATCACCAAAATTTTATCAGGGTCAGTCTTCAATTTGGCTTACAGACTATGTGTCTGAGTAGTTTCCCATGAGGCACCATGAATCAACACTTCTTGAGATTTAATGCAAGTCTTGCTACTCTACACTATTCCATACATTCTCAAAGGCCTTTAGATGTGTGTGTTCATTGTTATAGATTGACCATTCATCCAAGAATTCCTTAAAATTCTCCACTGACATCTTTTGAAATATATGTAAAATGATTCTTGATGCAGGAGCATCCCTAGTTGTAAAGCAATCCTATATCAACCAAAAACATTTATTTTCATTCATTTCAATCTGTAGCAGTTTTGACATTTCATTCCACATTTCACCGCATTATCATTTCTCAAGTCGCAAAGCAGGATATAACATCTACATGAGTTCATCTACATCATATCCAGATTTCAGGAAGTTTGCATTTGTGTGCAAAAAATTATCACTCTTAGAATTCCATTATTAATTCACAAACTAAGCATTTGGGGATGACTTGCCCCAAAATTATTGTGCAAACTTATTTCAAAGTGTGCGAAGCTTAATGGAAAATCATACAAGCACTTTGGGTTGATGGGGATCTTTCTTGGAGATCTACAATACATTCCATTTTGTGAAGGATTATCTTTCATGTTTTAAGGCTGACCTACATGCTTGATCATTCATTGGGGTTTGTAAACTCTTGAGGCTAACATAGGCCATTATTAGAGTTGGAGAATCATATTTAAGATCATTTTTAATTCATTTTGAGGAGGTTAGCTAGTAGTTAGATAGATAGTTTGCAAGTAATTAGGACCACTTCTTAGAATAAGGTATTTAACCAGTTGTGATGTTGTAAATCCATTGTGGCATGTGTATGAGCCCTAGTTGTTCCACAAATAAGGCATATGATGCATGTAAGATTGTCGATTATTAATTCAATAGAGATCTATGATTGTTCAGTATTTCTTGAGTTATTTTTTGATGTGTTGACTCTAAATTATATGGTTGGATAGTCCTTTCTAGGCCCTCCATCCATGACTGTACCAAGTGGTATCAGAGCAAGTTTATGAGTCCTGAAGGCATTCCTTATGGTGAAAATATTTCCAAATTGAGGTAGATTGCATATGTTTTCAATTTATTGTCAATTGTGAGGAAGTTGAGACCTTGTAGCTAGATTGCCGAATTGAGGAAATTACATTGGATCCTAGGAGAGAGATACCACCAAGGAGAGCACCTGCTATGAAAAATATCATTGGAAAAATGGATGAGATGTTAGAGATGATGTGAAAAATGTGAGTCCAATTGGATGTAGTAGAAGAAGATAGAAGATGAGGTTTAAACCCTAGACATGCGAATTAAAGTGATGATGAGTTAGATCATGTTAGGAATCAAAATGAAGAATCCCTAGATGAAGAAGAAAAAGAATCAGATCAAGTGAAGATATTGAAAGCTATTTCAAAAATTGGTAAGAGACCTAGAATTTAAATTCAAAACCATGTGGGAAATTTAAACCTCGAGGAATTCATTGGTTGAATCAATGATATGGAAGAATACTTTGAATATGAAGAAATTGAAGATCCAAAAAGAGTAAGACTTGCAAAAAATAAGTTGAAAGGACATGCTACTATATGGTGGAATTAAGTTTAATTGGATAGAAATAGAAGAGGAAAGGAGAACATCATAAAGTGGGATAGAATGGTGATAAAGCTGAAGAATCAATTTATACCTACTGATTATGAGCTTGAATTGCTGAAAATATTGCAAAACCTAAGTCAAAAGGAGATATCTGTAAAAGAGTATACTAAGGAATTTTACAAGATGATCATTAGGGTTGGAAATAGTGAAGCAAGCAAAGACAAGGTTGCAAGGTACATCAATGGACTAAGAACAAACATCCAAGAAGAATTGAGCCTAGTGAAGATGACATCAGTTGAAGAAGTACCAATTTGTGTTGAAAGTGGAGGAGAAGCTAAACAAGTTTGAACAAAGACAAAGGAGTGCAAGAGGAAGATTCTAGAGGAGCAGATCACAATCCAGATAAAGAAGACCTTATGCAAAGAAAAATAAGGATGGAAAACCCTACCGCAGTGAAGAAAAAGATCACAATTCATACCGTAGAGGAAGAGAAGATAGAAATTGCTATCATAGTGGAAAAGGTCATAATTCTTACCACAATGAGGGATATAGAAGAGATGAAGGAATATCTGAGAAGATACTTGTGAACCCTTATCCAAATACTTACAAAACAAAACAAATGAATACATTAGGAGATCAAATGCAAGCAAGAACAAGGATTCCTCAAGAAATTCATTTGAATGGAAAAAGAGATAAAATATGAAATGAAGAACACAATGAGATTTCAAAGCATATCAAATCCTATTCTAAAGCCAACAAACTCATAATATCTTGAGGTAATTGGTGCCAATTTGATGTGAAAATTGGCCCTTTCCCAACTCCAATGATGCAATGTTGATTTGATGAGTGATCCACTTTGTTGATGAAGATTGAGTGCTCCAAGCTAAAAACCTGCATAGCCTAGCTAAGATTCAATGATAATTGATGAGGATTGATAATGATTTGAGCATGGTAACTTTACTCAAATTGTGGATAGATAAAATGAAGGATGAGCTCTACATTTATAGAATTCTAAGATGGATGAATGCCAAAAATGAAGCAATGTGGGACTAACATTCAACCAATGGCAAGGTGCCACTTGTCAACATTTGATAGGATGAAGGTTGAGCACATTTTGATCCATGTGCAAGTTTGAAATTTGAATTTGATGAGATGACATGTTTAGGGGGGATGAAAGATGAGTTAAATGCCAAGTGGGAGACATGTAAGAGCTTATTAATTGCTTTGTTGGATGGACAAGTCAATTTGGGGGGAGATTTCAAATTTGAGGAATATTCCATTATTGATGCCTTTTTTGAATGAAAATAGATGATTTATAAATAAATTAAATTGATTTTCATGTGCAAGTTGCAAAATCTAGAGGATTTGAGTGATTAGGGTTAAATTAATCAGGATTTGATTAATTTAAGGGAAGATTTAGCTGATTTGACTATTTGATTTAGATTTTAGGATTGAAATAAATCAAAAAGAGATGAAAATGATTAAGACTTAGTTAAATAAATATTTTGATTTATTTAACCAAAATGGGTGATGTTAGATTAAATTAGATAAATGTTTAATTTATTTAATTTAATTAGATGAACTTTAGAGATTTAATCAAATAATATGGATTATTTAATTAAATCAAAGAGAGGAAGATGAAATGACCTAGCTAATTACACAAAGATAATGATTTAATTAAATCGAGGGATTTATTTAATTAAAAGGGGAATTATGACGAATTTAATCAAATAAGGCTATTTGATTAAATGGTTAGATAGAGGGATGATTCAGGATGAAATGATGTTAGTAGATCAGGATCGAGTGTGCGATATCAATCTGTATATTTTTGATGTGTACAATACCATTCAGAGGAACCTATTTCAAATGTCAGAGTGAAGGACATAGAGTGTTTGAATTCCATCAAGGAAGTACTAGAAAGAAGACTAAGCATATCAAAAGAGCAACTTATGTGGATGAGGAACCTGTTGGATCCCCTAATTCAGTCAGAAAACTTGAGAAAGGTGAAAAGTTAGTACATCAACACAAAACTTAATGAAACGAATTATATTAAAGATTCAAAGCAAAGAAGCTACTCTAATTTGTAAAAAAATAAATCTTTTGAGAACGTCTCATTGTCCTCTATTCTTAAAGATTCCTTTAACCTTTTGGCCCTCAGATTTCTATGTGCACAAAGGCTATTAGAATGATACTTAAGAAATGAGATAAGTATTCAACATGCAAGCCAACTAAATTCCTACATGCAACTATACGATGGAAAGGATAATGGATACTATGATGAATGGATGACTATGATTATGATGAATGGACAAATGATGGTGGATACAATGGTAGTGATCTATATGATTCTATATATGATTCTACATATGCTTAAATGAAAACTATGGAAAAATAAAATGATACTCCATATGCTCAAATGCTAACTATGAAAATGATTCTAAAATGCAACTATGATGCAAAGGATGACATAAAATGAAACTATGAAGCAAAGTGTTAGTCTAAGATTTAACTATGATGCAAAACATGATATAAAATGCAACTATAAGACTCCATAATGCTTCCAAGCTCGAACGATATTCCTGCATGATAACTCTATTCAAAATTGGATTTAAAATACAATGCCCAAGGGTTGTATTTATATCCTTTTCCAAGCATCTTGTGAGGTGGAAATGATCGACGATTCAAATTTGAACAAGAAGAATGGATGGTGGAGATGGAGAGAATAAAAATGTTGTCCTCTTGACCAAAGACAACATGCCATTTGGATGGAATAATCTCTTGACCAATGGGAAACATGCCATTTGGATGGAAGACTCAAGTGTGGGAAGAAAAGACCATGTGCCTTTAAAATTGGTGGAAGTGTGTGAGGAATAAGCCATGTGCTTTTAAAAATGAGTTGAAGATAATTCTAATTAAAAATTAGAGTTATTTAATTTCATGTGACCTTGGTGAGGTGGCACAAAAAGTTGTAGACATGTGCTCAAATTCCTAATCGAGATTAGTGAATATTAATTAAATAAAACAAGCTTGTGAAATTTGTTTATTTAATTAATTTATAAGAATTTGTTTTTAGATTTGGAGAATTTAGAAAATGAACAATATAAATAAATTGAGAATTTATTTATACGTAGTCGAAATATTAATTAAATAGCTAGTATTTAATTAATTGAATGCCATGACCGTTTTTAGGTGTATACATTTTCCCCCTCTTTAAAGTAATGTGTTTACACATTGCTTCAAAGAAAAAATTGATATTGTTGCCTATAAAATTTTTGATGCCCCAGACATTGATTTTCAGGTAGTGACAGATATATGCCCCCTCGAGAGATAAATCGGTGAATTTTGGAAATTTTAGGATTTTTCATCGATTTATCTCTCGATAAAGAAGATTGAGCCCGCCAAGTGATTAACTAATTAATTTATGCTTTATGTTGTCTCCTTGTATTTGATGTTTGATGATCATGTTTAGCTGATGATTTGATGATGTTGATGTGATAGTTGATGATTGACCTCATGATAGGTGAGGATCAATAATAGGATGATGATGATTGACCTCATGATAAGTGAGGGTCAATGATAGGATGATGATTGACCTCATGATAGGTGAGGATCAATGATAGATTCATGATTGACTTCATGATAGGCGAGGATCAATGATAGTTTGATTGATTGATGGACCTCATGATAGGTGAGGTGCATTGATTGATGAACTTCATGATAGGATAGGTTGGATCAATTGATGAACCTCATGATAGAAGAGGTTGAATTGATTGATGAACCTCATGATAGGCGAGGTGCATTGATTGATGAACCTCATGATAGGCGAGGTTGAATTGATTGATGAAACTCATGATAGGCGAGGTGCATTGATGAACCTCATGATAGGTGAGGTTAAATTGATAAATTGATGCTCATGAGATTTGATAAAAGTCTCACCAGAGATGATTAGATTGATAGGATGATTGATTTTGACTGATTGGTGGGTT
Organism: Sequoia sempervirens; assembly: GCA_007258455.2. Taxonomy (NCBI): domain Eukaryota; kingdom Viridiplantae; phylum Streptophyta; class Pinopsida; order Cupressales; family Cupressaceae; genus Sequoia; species Sequoia sempervirens. Next base: position 166,398 of record VDFB02108654.1, read on the forward strand.
GATTGATTGATAAGATTGCTGAGTTGTGATATGTTATGATCAAAGGAGGATTTTAGAATTCTTCAGTCTTGGGAGCACTTCCCAAAGATGTGGGACATGATTTTACATCTGGTGTAGGCCAATTTAGATATTATCAATTGATGTGGTTTATTATCTTTGATTGATATGCCCTAGTATAGGATTGATTAATGTACTGAGACTTGATGATGTACTGATACTTGATGTATACACTTATTTAGTTAGAGATTTTGTGATTTTTTCCACTTTGTTGATGTATCTCTCCATGTTTGGATATCATTGTACACTTGACATTATTTTGAGGTATATATGATATGCAACGATGATGATGATTGATCTATGTGTCTATATGATGTTTATATGTGATGATGATCATGATGATTATGATGAATGCATTTGATTTCTATTATATATGCTATGTGATGTTCTATATGATGATGATATGATATGTTATGAATGCAAATGATGATACAACTGATGTGTTATGACTCTATTATTCTTTATGAATGATGTCTATATGATGTATGTGATGGATCCTGTTTTGCCAATGAAATGTGATGTATTTGATGTTTTTGTACTTTTCTGATGCAAATAAATGATGCAATGAATGTATGAATGATATATGAAAATGTGATTTTATGTGATTATGATGTTGATTATGATGATGATAATGGATGATCCTATATGCATTATGGTTTTATGCAAATGATGTTTTATGCTTTGTGATGATTATGTGATGTATGCAAGGATGATATGATAATGTGTGATAATGTGATATGCTTTATGGAGTTATGCAAATGATATTTTATGCCATGTGAGATGGATTTGATTATGCCAATGAGATGTGATGATATGTGATGTTCATATTGATTATGTATGGATGTAATGATTATGTAAATGATGTGTATGATGTTTTGTAATGATGAATTATGATTATGTGATGCAAATGATTATGCAGATGATTGTGTTCTAGGGTCTTAAGCTTAAATTAGTGAATCTATCCAACTTCCAAGAGTTGTGGGAAGGTCTTCATTAGTTGATTCTTTGTTAGATTAAGCTTCACAAAACCTGACATATTTCCCAATTTCTTTTGGAAATCTGAAGAGACTCACTCATTTAAGCTTAGTGAACCACTTTCCTAATGCTACTATATGAAATGATTTTGATTATGTAATGAGATGTGATGCACATTGTTTTGTGTATTCCGATGAAAATATTATGATGTGATGCATGAATAGATGAATAATGTTGTAATGTTTTCTAATGTATGAAAATGATGATATAAGTGATATGCAACTAAATGATAATTTTTTCTAATTGATGATAGTGCAAGTGATGTGTAACTATATGAAAATGATGTGTTTTTGGCAATGTCAAGTGTACTCAATCCATTAATGCAAGAGATAACATCATTGTTGTAGCTTTGGAAATCACATAAATACATATGCAAACTATCATGGATGCAATCTACTCTAACCATGCAGATCTTGTATGCAAAAGTTGTCATTCGTAAGAGCCAATTTGTTGTGCTTTTTATCATCATTGGGCCTTTAAAATGTTGAAAGTGAGTACAAGCATCAATGGTATATTTAGACCATGATGACTTGAGTACTACTTCCATGATGTTTGATAGTGCAAGTTAACACAAGCATCTAAGTATAATTAAACTGAGATGACCTGAGTATTGCTTGCATAAACAGACAAGAGTTAATCATTTTCCTATGCAAATTTGGAAGGTCATCAATGATACTTTGTAGTGCACATCTCGTAACAATTTGCACAGTAATAATGATCAACTCACAGACAAAAATAAAATAAAAATCATACTCCTTCCTAGCTCCTCTAGTTCGATACATTATTGAGGTGCTCCAGAGATATGATAACAAAAATCAAAGTGCAATAGTTGAACATTCGAGTGTGATGTGATAAACCCATGATTCAGAAGAACATCATCCATTTGCAATTTATTGTTAATTTGATCGATTTGGCTATTTGATTTGGATGGTTGATGTGTTCATGTTTGTGATCTTGATGTTCAATGTTGAATTGCACTATGATCATTGTTTTGGATTGTGTTGTACTACTGTTATTTGTCTGTTGGTTCAAGCTCAAAGTTTATTTCCCCCAGCGAGTTCATGATTTTTCTCCCAGTCTAGGGTGAGACACAAAAGAAGTAATGCAACCATGGATAAATGATAGATCAAAATGAAAGATTCACTGCAAAACATGTCACCCAAGCAACATATCTCTTGTAAAAAGATGATAATGGTTGATTGATCAGGATGCCAGAAATGATTGATTCCATAAGGAATGATGATGATAAGTACTTAGGATCACTGATTTCCTCTAATTACAATAAGATTGATGATTGTTGATGATTGATTGAAAAAAGATATGAGGATTGGATTTTTTTTACAGCTCGGCTCAAATATGATTTACATGATAAGATTCAAGGTTGCAAAGGGACATGATGACATGGATTTTGATAAGCTAGGAGATATGGAATGGAAGAAAGCAAGGATAAAGATAATGAATGGGATGATAAAGATCAACTAGATAAGATACATACACAAGGCCCAAGTACTTTTCCCCTATTCCTCATCAAGGCCAAGGATGAGAAGAAAGGATGTATTTAGAAATAATGATGGGATATATGGTGCAGAAGATATGGATAGAGCATATAGGATAAGATATATGATGTTCAAGAAGATCCTTAACCTTGTCAAGATCAAAGGTGGAAATGTGGAAGATAATATATGCATGATAGGAAGATGGAAGGACTTAAGAATCAAGTTTCACAACCAAATATCCCTTTAATAAACCATGGCAATGGGGATTAGACTCATAAATGTTGGCCTATTAAAGGTATGATGGAAGAACTAAGGACTTATCCAAAGGTTTGGATTAAAGGAGAAAAATGGGGGATGAATGTTGGGTAATGCATAGGAGGTGGGGAGGTTTGTTGATGGATAGATGGAAAGGATTGAAAGATCAATAATGGCACACACCTTAAAGGGTGGTGGAGTGATGGAGGAAAAATGGATTTGGAAGATGATAGGTTTTTATATGGAAGATTGGAGGAAGCTTTTGGATTAGCAAATTTGGATTCCAATTTAGATTTTATTGCTTCTCTGAGACTTTTTGGAATCCACATGATTTTTGACTTTGATTTTTGCTTTGTGGACCTTTGTGGCCTTTGAGATTTTTATTTTTGCTTTATGGGCCTTTTTGGCCTTGGAAATTTTTCTTTTTGCTTTGATGGTCCTTTGTGGTCTTTGAAATTTTCTTTTGATTTATGGACCTTTGTGGTCTTTGAAAATTTCCTTTTTTCTTTGATGGGCCTTTGTGGCCTTTTTTATTTTTCCTTTCATTTTGGATCAAATTTTCTTTTATTTTTGCATGCCTCTTTGAGGAGACATGTTGATCCTTTGATACATGTGATTTTTGATATGGAAGCTTTTGACATTTGGCACCCAAATTGCTTCCAAGAGCAATAGGAGAGATGGATGGAGATGAATAGTATGGAGGTATCATGGATGAGTTGTTGGAGGTAGAATTTTGAAAGGACATCAAGGATGTGTACCTTTTTTGTTCTTGAGGAATAGGACATGGACCTAGGATAGAGGGAATAGGATGAGGACCTAAGATAGATGGAAGGTTTGGTGGATTATGATGAGGACCTAGGATAGATGGAAGGTTTGATGGACTGGGACACTTAGGTGTATAACCAAGGCCAAGGTAATATGGGTTTTCTTGGATAGAAAGGGGTTCTAGGATACCTTGTTCATGAAGGCCTAATCCTTTTCCTTTGTAGTTCATACTTTGACACATTAATTTACCAATGGGATATGTGTTGTTTGTGAAACAAGATGTAAGTCCATTTTGGGGAGGATATCATATGGATGAAAGGATATGTGTTGGAAGTAACTAGATCGGATAAAGGTGGAGGATCCCAATTTGTAGGTATGTGGCTCATGGATAGCTTGTATAGGTGTGATAGGCTCTTGACATGGGGGTGATGGGGTGTTTTTATCTTGACTTGGAAAAGGATCATGAGTTGTAGGAGATGGAGTAGCTTGCTCTTCATTAGGTGTGGAATCATCATGAAGTGGTATGGAAGGCATATCTTGATCTTGATGAGGAAAGGAATCATGAGATTTTGTGGAAAGCATATCTGGATCATCAAATGGTAGGACACCGTTAGAAAGGATGGAAGAACTATCATGCTCCTGGGATGCAATGGAAACTTGAGATGGTATGGATTCATCAGATGTGGTGGAAGAAGAACTTGGAAGAATACTTTTCTCTTGAGATGGAAAGGAATCATTGTGGATGAAAAGTGAAAGGGGGGGATCATCATAGAATTCTTCAGAGATTTGGTCTTGGTCAAATATTGGAAGAACTTGTGGAATTTTGGTATCATTGGATGAAGTGGAAAGTGTTTTTATCTTGATGTGTAAAGGAATCTATGCTAGCATGGTTTGGACTGAGAGATTGACAAGAATCATTGGATATAGACGATATGATAGAAGAAGGTGGTTAGATGGAATCATTAACTTGGGTGAAAGAATCATGAGGTATATTTTGGCTTATGGGAGATGAAGATAGATGCATGACATGGCAAGATGGTTCAATATAATTTGTGTTTAAGGATTGAGATTTGGGCTTCTGATTTAATTTTTTCAAAAATTCAAAGATATTGAACTTGGATGGTGTAGTCATTGGTGGAGAAGGTGTCATGTCCGTATTTCTGTCAGAGGAATAAGAACAAATGTCTGGTAGAAAATATCTCTTTGTGGTTGTTTCCCTTTGCATATCCCAAATTTGTTGTTGAAGGTTCTTCATTTGATGAGATAAAGCATTCAATTGATCCTCATCTATTTCAGCCATGGTGGTTTGAGTTTCAATTTCCTGTTCTTTGAGCTTATGCTTTTTGGGGTCTTGTTAAAATGGGAATACAAGTGTTATAGTTTTCACTAAACTTTGATCTTTGTTTGGAGGAGTTCCAAGGATTACAACTAAGTAAAATAGAATGACAAATTCTAATGGGACTAGGTTGAATTTTTACCATATAGCTTAATTTTGTGATGAGAGGATGATAAATCCTGATGATGAAACTAGGCTTAATAATCAAGGGTGTGATAAATTTGATGATTTTGGTACTTTGAGATGTTAGACCTTGGTTTAGGTTTGGAAAATTCCACTTGTAAAGGTCAATTTTAACAAGTTTAGATTCTAAGATACCTAAAGAATGATTTTGGACTTGAGAGCATTTTGAAATTTTGGTTCAAACTGTGAAACCAGAGACAAATTTTCTTCCTCTACGAGATACTCAAATCTTTGGAAAAGTCTTGGATTTTGACAATAGTAAAATGAGTACAAGTTGGGATTGTCCTTTGAAGCTCTTTTGTAGAAATTGAAGACCAACCTCTCTCTAAATTTGTAGAGTGTTGAGAGACATTTTTGATGTTCTTTTGGACTAAGAACTTTGGATTTGGGTTTCCAGATTTTAATCTTTCATGAAATCATTTGTTAAGGAACATGTTCAGACTTTGTTTTACCTAAGGAATGGCTGAACACTATTGAGGATTCTCGGGATGAGACTAGCTATTAGATAGGAGATGAATCTAGGTCACTGTTTTGTGGTCTGTAAAATGCACCAAAATAGAGATTAAAAGTGCCATAGAAAGTGCAAAAAGTGCCATAGAAAGTGGAAAAAGTGCCACAGAAAGTGCAAAAAGTTCCAGAATAGGTACAAGATGCGCTACAGGACTTGCAATATGAGCTAGAAATTTTTACAAGGCTCTGTAAGTAGGTTTTGACTTTGGTAACTTGGACAATATGTGTGAATACAGGTGCAAGATGCACCAGAAGGCAACCAATATGCTCTAGAAGGTCTACAAGATGCACCAAACTGGAAGAATAACACTATTTGTTGGAAGTTTGTTGGATTTTTTGGATTTTCCAGTTGGAGACTTGGTTGTTTCAATGAATGTAATTCTGAATCATGGTTTTCACTTTCACCATGTGATGTTTTGTTTGAAATTTGTTTTGAATTTTTTTTGATAAAGACACAACAGGCAATGTATACTCCTAAGGCTATGAAAGATTGTATTCTTTTGGATTCCACGTAGGTTTTACCCCAACCAAACTTATTCTTAGCGGATGATTAGATGCTTAACCCCACTAGCTCCCCTCCATGACACTCACTTCTACGGGGCAGCCAAGCATCAATACCCATGAATCTCCCATGGCATATTTCTTATCTCTACTAAAAACTACGAGAATGTGGATGCCTTTGCAATGACTATTGTTGCACCAAAGAATAGATAAAGGTTTTTGGCCAAACTATAACAAGGGTTCTAGTATGGACATTCCATTCATGGGGGATAATCCATGCAGCGAGAGACCATTGCTTCCCTTCTCATTAGAACTGTCATCTTGATACTTTCCTTTGTTCAAGTACCCACATTATATCTCGGTTGGAAGTCACTTGGCTTTAGCATGTTACCGGTTGGGTCATTCCCTTGGGTGATTACTTTTTCCCACAAGGTAGGCCCTCTAAGATAAACAAAAGCAAGCAAGTATATCCGTAGTTTGATCAATCTTTGTTTTGGGTAAACAAAGAGAGAACACACATGATATACTCAACTCACACTCACACACAAAAAGTGAATGGGTTTGGCTTTTTGGTCACCTAGTTAAGGGGAGAGAAATGCCTACCATCCATCAAGCATGAAAAATATGGTGTTCATTAACCTTTTAATTAAGCTATGTTCCTAACTTAACCAAAAGGAAAAAAGTAAATTACTTCCAAACCCTATAATATGTTAGTAGTTTATGTTTGAGTCTTTGACAATAAATTTGGGAAACCTGCAAAACAAAAACATAGAGTATTAGCCTTTAGATTTAGTGAAAAATAGGGAAACTACAAAATGCACCAGAACAGAGACAAAAAGCACCAATCTGGAAGCAAAAAGTTCCAAAACTCATGCAAGAAGTGCCAAAACTCATGCAAGAAGTGCTAAAACTCATGCAAGACACATTGAAACTCAAAAGCCATGTTTTGGACCTTGGTGAGCTTTTCTGGAAACTTGCAAGAAGTGCCAAAACTCATGCAAGAAGTTCCAAAACTCATGAAAGAAGCATCAAAACTCATACAAGAAGAGCCAAAATAGGTGCAAGATGTGCTAGAATAGGTGCAAGATGCACCAGAAGTCTCACGTCTGAACCTGCGAACATAAATTTTCCTAAATGTTAAAAAAAAATGGGGCAAGGCCCCACAGTGGGGCACCATTTTGTGTGTGTGTGAAATGTGTAAAGTTAGTATATCAACACAAACCTTAATGAAATGAATTATATCAAAGATTCAAAGCAAAGAAGCTACTCTAATTTGTAACAAAATAAATCTTTTGAGAACGTCTCATTGTCCTCTATTCTTAAAGATTCTTTTAACCTTTTGGTTCTCAAATTTCTATGTGCACAAAGGCTATTAGAATGAAACTTAAGAAACAAGATTAGTATTCAACATGCAAGCCAACTAAATTCCTACATGCAACTGTACGATGGAAAGGATAATGGATACTATGATGAATGGATGATGATGATTATGATGAATGGACAAATGATGGTGGATACTATGGTAGTGATCTATATGATTCCACATATGCTATAATGAAAACTATGAAAAATTAAAATGATACTCCATATGCTCAAATGCTAACTATGAAAATGCTAATCTAAAATGCAACTATGATGTAAAGGATGACATAAAATGCAACTATGAAGCAAAGTGTTAGTCTAAGATTTAACTATGATGTAAAAAATGATATAAAATGTAACTATAAGACTCCATGATTCTCTCAATATCAAATGACATTCCTGCATGATAACTCTATTCAAAATTGGATTTAAAATACAATGCCCAAGGGCTGTAGTTATAGCCTTTTCCAAGCATCTTGTGAGGTGGCAATGATCAACAGTCCAGATTTGAACAAGAAGAATGGATGGTGGAGATGGAGAGAATCAACATGTTGTCCCCTTGACCAAAGACAACATGCCATTTGGATGGAATAATCTCTTGACCAATGGGCAACATGCCATTTGGATGGAATAATCTCTTGACCAATGGGCAACATGCCATTTGGATGGAAGAATCAAGTGTGGGAAGAAAAGACCACATACCTTTAAAATTGGTGGAAGTGTGTGAGGAATAAGCCATGTGCTTTTAAAAATGAGTTGAAGATAATTCTAATTAAAAATTGGAGTTATTTAATTTCATGTGACCTTGGTGAGGTGGCACAAAAAGTTGTAGACATGTGCTCAAATTCCTAATCGAGATTAGTGAAGATTAATTAAATAAAACAAGCTTGTGGAAATTTGTTTATTTAATTAATTTATAAGAATATGTTTTTAGATTTGGAGAATTTAGAAAATAAACAATATAAATAAATTGAGAATTTATTTATACATAGTCAAAATATTAATTAAATAGATAGTATTTAATTAATTGAATGCCATGACCATTTTTAGGTGTATATAGTGGCACATGAGACAAGCATTGAAAATATTGAGAGAGGAGAAGTTGTTGATTAATGTCAAGAAGCATAGCTTTATGAAGACAGAGTTGGTATATTTGGGTTTTGTCATTTCTGCTGAAGGATTGAAGATGGACCCTGAGAAGGTCAGAGAAATTGTTGAGTGGCCTACATTGATAAACATTGGAGAGGTAAGATCATTCCATGGATTGGATAGTTTCTATTTGAATTTTATTAGAAGATTTAGTAGCATGTGCACACCTATGACAAAGACAATGAGAGAAAATATGAAGGAATTTAAGTGGACATCTAAAGTGCAAAGAAGTTTTGAATTGTTGAAGCAAAAAGTGACAGAGCAACCGGTGTTATCATTACTTGATTTTGAAAAAGTATTTCAAGTTGTTTGTGATGCAAGTGGGAATGCAATTGGATCAGTGTTGAGTCAAGAAGGGAGACCCATAGCTTAGTTCAGTGAGAAACTCAATGATTCCATAAGAAGATATTCAATTTATGATCAAGAATTCTATGCCCTAATTCAAGCCTTGAAGAAGTGGAGAAATTATTTGTTACCTAAGGAGTTTGTGTTGTACATTGATCATCAAGCTTTGCAGTATTTGAATAGTCAAGAGAAGTTGAATTAGAGACATATGAGATGGGTTGAATTATTATAGAGTTATACATTTGTGTTGAAGCATAGAAGTGGAAAGTCAAACAAAGTTGCAGATGCATTGAGCATAAGAAGGAATTTTCTGACAGAGATGAGGATAGAAGTGTTAGGATTTGAAGAATTGAAACATATGTAGGAGGATGATCCATATTTTGTTGAAGCATGGTGAGCATGTAAGGAACCAGTAGTGGCAGACTAGAGACAATGGTTGGATTACTTCATTCAAGAGGATATTTTGTTCAAGGGAAATAAATTGTGTATTATTAAGAGTTCAATGAGGGAGAATCTAATTAGGGAGAAGCATAGTGGAGGATTAGTAGGAAATTTTGGAGTTGATAAGATAATAGCTTTGGTGAGTGAACACTATTTTTTGCCACAGTTATATAAGGATGTCAAGAAGTATGTTCAGAGTTGTAAAATTTGTCAAGTAGAAAAAGGGAGTAGTTAGAATACTAGATTGTACAAAACTTTGATAGTACCAGAGAGACCTTAGGAAGATATAAGCATGGATTTCATATTGGGATCACCAATAACAAAGAGAGGAGATGATTCTATAATGGTAGTAATAGATAGATTTTCTAAGATTGCACATTTATTCCTTTCAAGAAGACTAATGATGTTGTGCATGTTTTTGACCTATTTTTTAAGGAGATTATGAGATTGCATGGATTACCTAAGAGTATAGTTTCAGATAGGGAAACCAAGTTCATTGGATACTTTTGGAGGACATTGTGGAAGAAGATGAAGATAGACCTGAAGTTCATTCAACATATCATCCACAAATTGATGGAAAAACAGAGGTAGTAAAAAGAAGTTTGGGTAACTTGCTCATATATGGAGCCTAATCAGACTTATAGGTTAAATTTTCCCCACTTTTATCAGCACAGTTTCCCCCAAATTATTTAACGAGGTCAAGGGCTAGTGCCCCTTGCGGGGTCACAATTTTTATTATTTTACAAAGGCATCAGGTGTTATTTTTCTATTGGACGACATAAAAAACCCTAATTTTTGTAACTGACATAAGTCTTGATAAAAGGCTAAGGGTTTGGGTTTTTGTTGGCATTGTATTGTAGCATTTGTAGTGGTATTGAGTTGCAAGGATTACTGGTTGTAATCAGTTTGATTTACTGGATAATAATATTGGACTCTCTATTAGTGAACGTAGCCCAAGTTTGGGTGAACCATGTTAAATATTGTCTCTTGTTATTATTTTTGTGTTTTTTTTCATTCCTCTATTTAATCTTTATTTGCATGTAATTGATATTTTCTGCTTACAATTCCTAACATAACTTGTTGAGATGTTTGGTTGGAGATAAAGAAGGAAATTGGGATATAGTTCTACCACAAGTAGAATTCACATACAATAATTTAGTAAATTGGAGTACAAGGGAAAAACCATCTGAAATTATGACAGGGATACATCCCAGAGGAGTTGTGGAGCTCAGAGAAATCAGTATAGAGAACAAGAGGAGTGCAAAAGCATAAGAGTTTGTAGGATTCATGGAAACATTGCATAATCAAGTTCGGAAACACTTGGAGGATATGTAGAATAAGTAAAAGGAAAAGGTGGATGAGAAAAGAAGACACGAGGAACTTGTTGTTGGAGATGAAGTTATTGTATAGCTCAGGAAGGAAATATTTCCAATTGGTACATACAATAAGTTGAAGATGAGGAAGATTGAACCATGTAAGATTTTGGAAATGCATATGAAGTGGAGTTATCGGGGAAACTTGGTATTTCACCTATCTTCAATGTTGCAGACATATATGAGTATCGTGAAGGGTAGTTAAGTGGTAATAGCAACAAAGTTGATTTAAAGGAGCAGTTCCCACATAAACCACCATAGAATATTGAGAAAATTTTAGATACTAGAATTTGGAAGAGCACTAGGAACAAGTAATACAAGAAATATTTGGTAAAGTGGAAAGGCAGACTAGTGGAGAATTCATCATGGATTTCTGAGGCTGAGGTGGACCACTTTGGTTTTCCTCTAGCCACAATAAAGTGAGGGAATCACTTTTCTTCAAACCTTGGGTGTTTTATGTAGGAACATCCCTGGTTGTAAAGAAATCATGTAACAACCAAAAACATTTCTTTTCTTTCATTTTAGTCTATAGTAGTTTCAACATTTAATTCTGCATTTCACCTCATTGTCATTTCTCAGCTCGTGGAGCAAGATATAACATCACAAATTCATCTACATCATATCTAGATTTTAGGAAGCTTTTATTTGTTTGCAAAAAGTTATTGCTCTTAGAATTCCACTATTAATTCATAGATAGTTCATTTGGGGCTGACTTGGTCTAGAATTATTGTGCGGATCTATTTTGGAGCATGTAGAGCTTAATGGAACATCATACAAGCATTTTGGGTCCAAGGGGATCTTTCTTGGAGATCCATAACATGTTTCATTTCATGAAGGATTATCTTTCATGTTTTAAGGCCGACCTACATGCTTGATCATTCATTGGGGTTTGTAAACCCTTGAGGCTAACACAGACCATTATTGGAGCTAGAGAATCATATTTAAGATCATTTATAATTCATTGTAAGGTAGTTAATTAGTATTTAGATAGATATTTCACAAGTAATTAGGATTAGTTATTCAAATAATACCTTTGGCTAGTTGTAATTCCCTTGTGACAGGCTTACGAGCCCTAGTTGGTCCACAAATGAGGCATAAGATGCATGTAAGATTGTGTATTACTAATTCAGTAAATACCTTTGATTGTTAAGTATTTCTTGAGTTATTTTCTATTGTGTTGACTCTAAGCTACATGGTTGGACAATCCTTTCTAGGCCCTCCATCCATGATTGCGTCAATTCTCTAGAAAGTCATTGAAGCATTGCATAGATCAAATATCTAGTTGTATGCATATACTCTATCTTCAACCATGGAAATTGTCTTCAATTTATCCTCCTTAGATATGCTTATTTGGTTATAGCTCAAGAATCCATCCACAAATGAATAGATTTCATGTCCAACCACCTCTTCTAGTATTGGGTTGGTGAACGGGATCAAAAAGGGATCCTTTATAGTTACCTCATTTAGGCTTTGAAATTCCACACATATCTGAATTTGTTCAAATTATTTCTTCACTGATATGATGAAAATTAGTGAAACCCAGTTTTTGACTTTGACTTTGAAGATTATTCCCACTTCCAACATTTTTTCTATATCCTCTTACACCTTTGCAGTGTAGTTTTTATTCATTTAGTAGGGCCTCTTCCATACAAGTTGTGCTCCTAGTACCAAAGGAATTCTATACACACATAGTTCTAAAGGTACACCTTTCAAATCTTTGTAAATCCATGCAAAGGAATCTTTATATTCTATGAATATTTTGAATGCTACTGCCTTCAACACTAGATCCCAATCATCTTTGACTAGAAACATTCAGGGGCTATCCTCCTCTCCTAAGTTCACCTTTATTCTTGGTTCTTCATACTTGAAAATATTTTCTCATTCAAAATTATATGCTAGAATGCCATCTACCCTGGCCACTCCCTCCTTGTATTCTCCATACTCCATAAGTAATATTTGACTCATTGAGGCTTTTTCCTCTTCTTCTCCTTCAATCTCCCTGACTTACAACATATTGCAATCCCACTAGAACATTTCATAGTCCTCCATTGCCAGTGGAAGATTCCATTGAGTGAACTTGTCTTATCCTCCAACCAATGTTGAAGGTTTATGATTCCTTGTTGTTCAGTCCCCTAAAACTCCTTTCTTTTTTTATCACTAATCCTCCTTTAGACTCCAAGTCAGCTGATGCCAATTGTTCGTTTACTAGGTTCCTCAAGTTGATCACACACTTTCTCCCATTGCTTTCTATGGAGAGTGTATTTTGTTTCCAATTGTGGTCTTTCTTGGATGCAATCAACCATCCTCTTTGAGTAATGCATTGTATGCATTTTTCTCCAATGGGATGACCACAAAATTTGACAAAAATGGTTGGGTCCCAATCATCACCTTCTACACCATCAACATTTCCAATGGTTTAATGCCATGTTGGTCAATGCCCAACAATTGAAATGTTGATGGCCAAAGTGTTGGCTCCCTGAGACACTTCCATGCATCTTCGAGCAATACATTGAATCTCAACCCTCCATCAAAAATCATGTTTGTTAGACTCTTTCCCTCGATCTCCATCTGTACAATGTACAACAGTTGGTCTCTTCTCAAAGTTTACTGTCGAAAACATTGGGTCAATGACTTGTCCATATTTGAGTGGTGGCTCTAAAACCATTCCTTTTCTTTGATCTTCCTATTATTGAATTTTATTGTCATCAACTATGTTTGTATATTTCTTTCTTTGTTTGTGCTCTAGTAATTGTCAACACTTCCTCATCTTGTTCCTCCACGTCCAACATGTTGATGCCTTTTTATTTCGGGCAATCGATGTCATCATGGTCACCCAATCCACACCACTTACACAACATCCCCATTTTTTCTTGGTTACTCTAGCATTCTTGAGTGAAGTGAAACCATTCGTTACACTTTCTGCACTAGATCATCGATCACCCCTTTGCATGTACTAGATTCTACTCATTGGTCCACTGTTGTTGAACTGATTGTTATTTCCTCTTCTATTATAGTACCCACCAGGAGATGCATTCTTGAGAGAAGTGAAACCATTCGTTACACTTTCTGCACTAGATCATCGATCAGCCCTTTGCATGTTACTAGATTCTACTCCTTGGTTCACTGTTGTTGAATTGATTGTTATTTCCTCTTTTATTACAATACCCACCAGGAGATGCATTAGTATTAGTATTATGTGGTTTTGGCGATGTGGTCAGAGGAGTTGAATATTCCCCTTAGGTGAATAACACTTGTGTGCTTCTTGTTTTTAAATTGTATGGGAATTCTTTGATGGAATGTCCCATTACTTGGTAGATGTCGTAGAATAGCTTATTTAGAAAGTTTATTTTTGTGTGACCTCCTTTGTAATCGGTGCTCTACAATTCCTTTCTTTCCCTTATATTCTCCTCGGCCATAAAATCCTTCATCATTCTCATCATATCCTTTCTAAAGGCTTGGACATTCTTTGATTTACCATCGCTATTATTGTCTATGTCATCATTGTCATTCATCCTCCTCTTCCCTCAAGAAGATGTTTTATCTTCACTTTCTATGTCCATCGAACAATTGTAGGCATCAATTTATGAAAGAAGGTATGAAATTCATCTCCTTCCTCAGTGAAGGGATCAATCCTTTGATAAACCATCTCTTTTTCAATCCGTCAACTGGCTATATTTCCATTTTGACCAATAGTTCTTTGATTCTACGATTATAGGCCCGTATGTTTTTGTGCTTTCCTTGTTTTGTGTTGTATATCTCTACTATGATTTTTTTGTCTCTCAAGAGGTTGAATTCTTCCTGGAACTCTCTTCTCAATGCTTCCCATTTTTTTTTATTAGCCACTTCAAGTTCGGTATTGTAGTGTCGTAAATTGTCAACCTTGACAATTTCACACTATGTTTTGCTCCTAAATTATTGGACCTAATTAAGCTCCTAATTTCCTAAATTCTGCATTCTGAGGCCCATTTTTACCATTTTTCAACAGATTGCAAACATTGAACAAATTCATAAATTTAATGTTGTGCCCTCGACACCCAATGTCCTAGAAAATGGTGCCAAGATTAGGATGCCCTAGGGTGTCTAAGTCCTCCTATGATGTCAGGGCCTAGTTTTTAATGTTGGTGTCAACATTTTAACATTCAAAAACTTGCAAAGATCGAGTATTAGGATCTAATTTTTGGGAAATTGAGTAAATGCCTATAAATACCTAGTCTTTTCACCATTTAAAACTAGAAGTGAAAGAATCTGGAAAGAGGTGAACATTAAGAGCATCTAAGATCAAGTTAAGAGTAGCATTTTAGTGATTTATTGCAGTAATTCAAGATCCAAGCATCATGCCAAATCCTATGTGAGTTTATGTGTTCATGTTATCATTTTTTTATGAAGGCTAACGCTTTTGTAGGTCTCAAAAGCATTCAAGAAAATAAAGCAAGTGAGATTCAAGACCTTGGAGTGATGTACATGAATTTAGTCCTTCAAGGAAACCATTGAAAGGTGGTGAGTTGCAACACTTTGTGATTTCATCATTCCTTCCTATCCATTATCATTTGATCATGACATTGCCATTGTGGAAATGGAAACACTTACATGGGGTTTGTCTAAGACAAGCCCCTAAATGACCCAACATTTTCCCTCTCTTTGGATATGTAGGTTTTAGGTTTAAAGAGGATTGAAGGAAGATTGAAGAAAAATTGCTCATTATTGCAATTGAAGCCCTACATCTTGTCAAATCATAGAAACTCACCTACAAATTATTTGACAATGTTTTGGAAACTTTGCAAGTGGAAACGAAAGTCTCAATTCTATCACTCGAAGACCCCAAAAATTGAGCAAGAAACCCCTACAAGGACTCATACGCCCTTGGGAAAATAAGTCCTTTTATGCCAGCTAAAACCAACTTTTCTAGGCAAGTACATATTCCTCTGCACTTCTCAGATCTCTTACAAATTGTTGTTTCATTCTATGCATTGTCATGATCTTGCATTTTACATGTTAGGGAACATAGTCTAATTAGGTTAATCATAGTAAATCAATTTCAAATAATTCCAATCCAATTTTAAGGCCCTGAGGATGTAGATCTAGGTCTGATTGACTCACTTTCATGGTTGAAAGTCAATCTATTCACCTTGTTGATTTGCATTATAATGTACCTTTGAAAAAGGACCATAAAACAACCCTAGGTTTATACCCTAGAATTAGGGTTCCCTTTTTCATATGTTAAATTTTGGTGAACTCAACATTTTGAAATCATAATTTTTTTGAAATTGAAAGTCTCTCAAACCCTCGATCTAGTTTTTGAATTGATTTGATTTGCATTTCTCATTTAGGGTTTCATTTTTGCATCATAAAAGCATAAAAATTCAAAAAAATGCATCACATATTGCATCATAGGCTGCATTAGGGTTTATCTGTCATTTATATCAAATATTTATTCAAAATTGCATTCAAAATTGTCCTTTATTGTTGCATACTTGCTTTTGAATCACATTGTCTTAAATTGAAGAAATTTTGGAAAATGAGTCACTGTCAAACCTGTTTCCAGACAACCTTAAATAGCAACATAAACATTCAAATTTTGAATTTCCAAAACCCTAATCCTAGCATTGGATAACTTTTTCACAATTTTATGTCTTTGTTTGGTCATTCTATTAGTTTTTGCAGATTTTTGAATTGGAATTCATAATTTCATGTATTTAGGCATCTTTCATATAGTTCAAAAAGTGAAAAACATTGCATTGTTTTATTTCAAATTTGCATCAAAACCATCATTTTTAGGTTGTGGCATCTTAGGATCAGTCATTTATTACATTTTAAATCTAAAAAATTACATCCAAACTTGTTCAAACATCTTCCACATCGTTGCACACTTGTATTTTGCATCACATTGGTATAAATTTATGTAACATACCAATTTTTCTACCCAAATGTTTTACTACATGTTTTTAACCACAAGTAAATTATGATCACATTATCATCAATAATTTTTTTCTTTTCACATTAAGAATATCATGCACATTTGAAATAAATATCATTCCAAACTTTTCCATTTCATATAAAAAAGTGTGACAACTTTCATATTTGATACATTTCATGTTTACAAATTTTCCATAAGATGGATAAATACAACATTCATGGCTCTATCGAGCTTTCTAGAATTAGGTATACAAATAAACCAAGAAATCCCCATCCAAATCTTGGTCACCAATTGATGAAGAGAAGCATCACTCAAGCACTTTTCCACCAACCATGGACTTACTATAGTCCCCTGCACATATACCACATATGGTGAGATGGCCCTCCCTTTAACGAAGAGATTGATTTGGTAACCCTGTAATAAATTGACCTTATATGAGCTTGGTGTCATGTCCTATATATCTAGATCTATCACATAGTGGCTACAACCTACCATATGACACTACCTGCCAAGTATGTAATCCATATCATAGTGAAATGACAGTGAACATAGTGGCAACTTACACTACTTTGGCCAAAGTATTCATCACCCCCAATTTAGGGTGGACATCACACACTCACCCACCTTCCTAGCTTGATTTGTATTGACCATTCATATCCTAAGCCTAGGTTATCCCCTTTCCCATGGATTAATCTAACCCCAAGAATAACCTAATACCTCTTTCATTTACTATCACTTCTATCAAAGTAACTTAAGTAATTTTGACAATTCACCATTTCAAACTAACCATGGTTTATATAAGTTCTATCTTAATCATAGTATATAATACTATATAAACACTAATTCCCTAATATAAAATATATATAAACAACAATCAATTGAGCTAATTCTCTAATCTAGATTCAACATGAATCTATCTTGAATATAACCAAAGAAAGACATCTACCTTTTCTTGCTACTCAAGCACATTTTCCAAACAAAGAAAACAAAGGCAACCAATATTTTACAAAAACATTAAAGAGTAGGAATCAACATGCATGTTTATGCAACTCCAATTGAAGAAATTGAATCCTTAGCTTAGCCTCCTCCAAAGTCGGCTTGCAGCTCAATAACTATTACTTCCTCTTTCAAAATACCCTTCACAACTCTCTCACAAAACCCTCACAATTCACTCATAAATTCTCTCACAAAATTCTCACTTAAAACCAGAATAATCTATTAGCAACTCAAAAATTAGCAGTAGAAGAGAAAGTATGTGTGTGTCTCAAATGAGGTAGCTCTCTCCTCTATTTATACAAAATAATGAGCATCTACAACCTATAAACAAGTTTTTCAAGGTGACACATCTCGGTTCAAAATATCGACTTGACAAGTAAAAGTAGAAGGTGGAAACTAAATTCAGCACTGAGAACACCTATAGAGCTAGATATTTCCACAATGGATAGCAAGAATGATAATTATAAATGCAAGGATAATGTCTCCTATGGGTCGATCTATTTTGGCCAGTTAATGCTTGACTATTTCTCTCATTTCAAATTGCTTCACATTTTGAATTCATATTGCAGGTTTATACTTTTATTCAATTTGCACCATTCTTAGTTTGGAACCAACAAAGATCATGTGCCCCTATTACCTTGGTCATTTTTTTCTTATGACTAGTTCAATGTTTCATATGCGTACTCATTCAGTTTTCCTTTTGTGTTTTGACTTAGTCATTGGTAGATTATAATCCAAGTTGGTTTTTCCATAATGTTTAAAAATCATGCACTACCCATTTGGTGCACCATTCTTTTATTTTCAATGCAATTATACACTATATAGTGTATGTTGTGTTTATAGTATTTATTGTGCATTATATAGTTAATGCTATTCAATATAAGTTATATGCTTAACATTGTACATACCATGCGTTTCATATCAACCATGCACTTTAATAATATTAGTGCTATCTAAATCATTATATTGTATGTATATAATATTTATGTAATACACACACATATATATCTAACACCATGAACTCATAAGTTTATTAAATACATAATTCAATTATTTGAATGCATATACTCATTTTTTATATTCCACAATATAATATTGCATGTGTGTATATATACATATACACATATGTATACATATATTAATATATCTATATGGACATCTCCATTACATCTATACATACGTATATATTAATATATATATATATATATCTTTGCCTCATAATCAAGCACATATATACACAAAGTGTATATATATATGCCATCATGTCCATTCGATATCCCCACATATATGAGTATTTCATCCATGAGTATGCATGGATACATCTATCTATGTATACTCAAGTACATTTTTACTCGTGTACGAGTTTATCGCTATCATGTATATATATACATACATGTATATATTTTATGTGTATATCTCATCGATTAAGTATAACATATAAGGAAGAACTCACAAATAAAGAAGACTCAAGCACTATCCTAAAATCAATAGCATTCAAAATTTAATCCAAAAACTATTCTAATTCACGCACAAACAAGACTAAGGCAACCTACCATTTCCTGAAACCATTGAATCGACTTGATCAACTAAAAGTGAGTGTGTGTAAGCTCAGATAGATCTTATCAAAGGTTACCAAACCAAGTTCTTCTCCTGAGTGAAACTCCCCCTCTCTTCCAGAGGCTTGAATCTGTGCCTACATTTATCTTAGCACATTGCAAACATAGTTATCCATTCACAAAACAATCATTTGCATCATACATTTCATAGTTAGAGTTAATCATAATAATATCAAATTGAATCAATCATTTATTCATCATATTTCCAATGGTACATTTAATAAAAGTACAAACATGTATATTTTCAATGAGATTACAAACACATTCATATAGTCAAGTATTTTAACCAACATGGTAATAGTAAATAGGTAAATACACAATGGGGTGTAACATATCCCCCATTGTGAATCATTGTCCTCGATGATTTTAGGTAGCAAACATAAACATAAACCATAAATCACAAACACAACTATATTGTTTTCAAGAACTCTCAAAAGCATGTAAAACATGTGGAAACTTCTACTCTATCTTAGCATAGTCTTCCAAAGTGGTAGAATCTTCTACATATTGGTCCCATCAAACTTTTCATTGCAAAACCTCTCTATTACGTAAGTGAAGTTACATGTTTCAAGCACCTTGATGGGCTCGATTGTTACCACTCCTGGGTCCTATACCTATAAAGCATTCCAATCAATAACATTATTATCTACTATTATATACTTCTTTAGGTATGAGACGTGAAAGACATTGTGCATTTGGGCAAGAGTTGGTGGTAATTCTATTTGATACACAACAATATTTACTTCCTCAAGAACCTCAAAAGGACCCACGTAGCACAGAGCTAGTTTGGATGACTTTCCAAACTTTATGGAACTCTTATAAGTTTTAACTCGCATAGCTTTTCTTCCTATCATTGGATTCTACTAGCCTCTGGTTAATAATCCCAATTTTTTCCTCCATTTTCGATAACATCTCCTGCCCAAGACTTACCTTGTCTTCTAGCTTATCCTAGCTTATAGGAGTCTAACATTTCCAGCCATGCAATGCTTCGAAAGGAGCCATCTTTATTGTAAAATGATAAGAATTTTTATATGAAAATTCAACCAATGGTAGGTAATCTTCCCACTTGTACTATTGATCCATGCAATACATCCTTAGTAGGTCTTCTAGCACTTGGTTTACCCTTTCATTTTTTCCATTCATTTCTAGATGATATGTTGAACTTATGTTCAATTGCATTCCAAGTGAAGAGAACAAGGTTTTCCAAAACCTAGATGTCACACGAGCATCCCTATCTGAGATAATCTTCTTAGGAATCCCATGTAATCTAAACACCTCTTGTATAAATTTTTGAGCTATGACAAGAGCTCCATTAGTTAAATTTATAGGAATAAAATGTGCTACCTTGGTAAGATTACCCAGTAACGCAAGAATGATATTATGCTTATTCCTTGACATAGGAAGACCTTACACAAAGTCCATACTTATTACTTGCCACTTTCTTTTAGGAATATCATGAGGATATAAAATACCTGTAGGGCGATGATGTTCTGCTTTTACCCTTTGACACTCTAAGCATATTGTTACAAATCTTGTAGCATCCCCCTTCATTCCTTTCCAAAAATACAAGGGTTTCATGTTAGCCAACATCTTAGTCACACTAGGATGTTCAAAATATGGCACATTATGAAATTCTTTCCATACTAGGTTCCTTAATTCCTCAGAATTAGGCACATAGATTCTTCCTTTAAACCTTAGTAATCCATTAGGTTCAAAGTGAATTCCTTTGTACCTTACATCTTGTAAATTATCTAAGAGCGCTTGCTTAACTTTCTCATAATATTCATCACCCTTATATCTCTGCAACACCT
Organism: Sequoia sempervirens; assembly: GCA_007258455.2. Taxonomy (NCBI): domain Eukaryota; kingdom Viridiplantae; phylum Streptophyta; class Pinopsida; order Cupressales; family Cupressaceae; genus Sequoia; species Sequoia sempervirens. The sequence continues at coordinate 187,543 of VDFB02108654.1, forward strand.
GACCCTTGAAGTTGGTTTGAATTAACACCATTGAAGTGATATGCCTTCTATGGCTTAGGGAATCAGTAACCTGATTCTCTTTTCCCTTGATGTAGTTGATATTGAAGTCATAATCAAATATCAACTCCAACCATCTCCTTTTTCATGCATTCAAATTGGGTTGGGTGAACAAATATTTCAAATTGTGATGATTAGTTTTTAGTTCAAATGGCTTTCCCAAAAAATAGTTCTCCACATCTGTAATGCATGAACACCTATTGCCAACTCTAAATCATGTGATGCATAATTTTGTTCATAGGGCTTTAGCTTTCTTGATTCATAAGCTATGACTTTCCCATCTTGCATAAAGACTCCTCCTAAACCTTCACCCAACACATTCGTGATGACTATGAGATCACCCTCTAGATCAAAAACCTTCAATATCGAAGTTGTAGTCAAATTCTCCTTGAGTAGGTCAAATGTTGCTTGAATTTTTTTGGACCAATCAAACTTCTTTCCTTTCCTTTGTAATGAAGTAATAGGAAAAGCTATCCAGGAAAATTTTGTGACAAACTTCTGATAGTAACCTGTTGGACCTATAAAACTTCTTACCCTTGGTACACTCTTAGGTACTGGTCATTCAAGTACCACCTTTATCTTATCTAGATCAACTGAAATTCCATCAATTGAAATTGTGTGACCCAAGTATTGCAATTTCTTCTAGAAGAAGGTACATTTAGAAAGTTTCCCAAATAGTTTGTGCTCTCTTAACTGCTTGAGAACTATCTCTAAATATTTACAATGCTCTTCCACATTCTTGGAATAAATTAAAATCTCATCCAAGAAGACCAAAGCAAACTTATCTAAGAAATCCCTAAATACATTATTCATTAGGTTCATGAATCTTGTTGGTGCATTCATTAGTCCAAAAGGAAGGACTATGAACTCATAATGCTTGTATCTAGTTCTAAAGGAAGTTTTGAAAATGTCTTCGTATTTTATCCTCATTTGATGGTATCCTTATTGTAGATCAATATTTGAAAACACAAATACTCCCTGCATCTGATCAAAAATATCATCGATTCATGGCAATGGGTATTTATTCTCTACCGTAGATTTGTTAAGCATTCAATAATCTATACACAAGAGTAGTGCACCATCCTTCTTAACAAAGATCATTGGAATTCCCCAGGGTGAAACACTGGGTTGTATCAATCCCTTAGACAACAAATCCTCCAACTATGCCTTGAGCTCCATTAACTCTATTGCAGTCATTCTATAAGGGACCTTGGACACATGTTCAAAACTTGGTACAATGTTTATGGAGAAATAAAACACTCTCTTGGGAGGCAATCTAGGTAGTTCTTTTGGAAAGACATCCTCAAATATCTGTAAGATGGGATATTTCCCCATATCCATCTCACTAGATTCTACCACTTCTCCTTCTTCAACCTCTTGAGAATCTTGTGATTCATGATACATGACATTATCTTGAGGAGTGACTTCCTTGAATTCCTCCAAATTATCCATTTTGACTGCAAAGAGTTTGCAACCTTTCTTCTTTTCCCTAAGCATTTTCATAGCAAAGATCTACCACAACTTGATTTCCCTAGGTGTACCTTACAATGTCACCCAATTACCTAGATCGTCTAAACACTTTACTATTTTAGCATGACAACCTACTTTGGATCTATGCTTCCATAGCCAATTCATTCTTAGAATGACATCATAAGAACCTAAGGGTGCTACATATAAGCTCACTTCTATTGAGAAACTTGGAAGTTCAACCTTTTCCTCAAATAAACATTGTTCCACTATTGCTCTTGTCTGGTTTGCATATTCTACAACCCAATATTTTTCCCTAAATCCAACCATTCTTGAAATTTGTTTAACTATTCTAGGTGAAACAAAAAATTTTGTGGCTCCAGTATTGTTGGGTGAAAATGATGTAATCCTTTTTTAACAGATTACACAACCTTGATTTCAACCACAGCTATGTGAGATTCCACTACAATTAAGAGATGGGGGTGTGTCACATTCATACTTCTCTCTTTTTCAAGAGAATATGTTTTACAATGCTTCACAGTTGGTAGTTCTGATTCGATACAATTTCAAACTAAAAAAAATGCAATAATTACAATATCTCTATCTTGTCAAAGAAAATTTTAGAGATACCAACATGATAAAAATAAATGATAAAATAAGAAAGAAAATATCACAAAGGCACAAAGTTGTTCTATATCTTTTCACCAATGGATCCTTGAGATATGTAACGAGTGTCGTATTAGAAGCACAAAGTCTTCTAGATACAACAATTCCACAAACAACATGAAAAAATACAATCAACAAATTCTTGTAGATAATTCACCAATAGTTATCCAAACAGTATCACAAATTCAAATAAAGTGTGCAACACAAAGTTTACACAGATTTATTCAAAGCCCTTAGATCTCACACACCAATCGCTACCAATCTCAATCAAATCCAAAAGATAATTGATCAAACACAAAGTCTGGCATGCAACTTTCTTCTTTATTGATCAAAATAGATACACAAAGATGAACACAAAGTTTCATGTATTTGCTTCTCAAAATGGGCAACACTTCATTGCAAAAGATAAAAAATAAAAATTACAAAAGACTTCCCTCATATTTATAAAAGAGAGGGAAGAGAAAATATAGGAAAATTAGATGAGTGAAATTAGGAAAGTTAGATGAGCTAATTTAGGAAAATCTCACCTAACAAGTCAACTTATTCAAAGATGTTGTCCATCCATTTTGGGAAAACATCTTTGTTTTTACATGTAATTACATTTTGGAAAAATGCATGTAAGATGTCAATAACTATTTATAAAAAGCATAAATGAAAGAAAAAAACTATCTAACATTGGAGATGAAAAGAATTCTTCATGGTTCCTTTCATTGGGCATGAAAGTATTCATATCTCTTCTTTATCTCCAGGAGAAATGCCTCATTTGGACCAACAATGTAATCCATAACGGTGTGAACTCTGGTGATTGATCTTCTAGAAGATGAGTGAATCTTCTTGCATTTGTCAATATGTGTCTTGATATTATCAAGAGAAAGTCATATGTCACAAATTACATGCATGGAGTTCTTTGAAAAGTTTGCATCCTCCACTTGCTTCAAAACAACTTCCTTGTAGATCTGTGAAAGTTCACTGTCCGAGAGGAAAATATGATCTTCATCAAGGAGCTTACCTGGTAACTCCTTAATTCCATTTTCAAGGATAACACGATGTCCTCGGAGATCTTCTTGTACTTGGTGGATATCATTGATAAGAGACTTGATCACTTGAATGTGGTGCTTGAGGGATTCTCTTACCTCCACATATTTCGCTTTGTCGGGAATTACCCCAACTTCCACCAACTTACTGAGCTTTGCCTCTTGGGGAGTAGACCAATCTCTACAAACTTATGACCAATTTTTCAACATGAAGCCTTGAATGTACTTTCACTTTTTTCTTCCCTTGGATTTTTGAGGAGCTATATCTTCAAGATCAAGCTCTTCTGGAGAGATCATTTGTTTCTTTCGCTTTGATACTTGAGATACCAACCAAGGAGGAAGGGAGGAAGTATATGCTTCTTGAATCACCGTCAACTCTTGTGTCACAACTATTTATGTAGAAATGATTGGTATGGTAACAATTGAGGTAGCATCTGTCATGATTTCTCTAGTAGTCTGCATACCAAGTTGACTCTACAAAGACTCATTTATAAATCTATCAAATTCAACTTCAGATGAAACGTCAAAAGAGGGAGATGACAAACTTGGGATGGATGAGGGAGAACTTGAAAAGATATCAACAGTTTGTGGATTTGAAATTGTAGGAGTGGCAAGGACGGTTGATGTTGCAGGGGGATGAGAAACGTCCACTACACATATGGTAGATGTGGGAGGACGTGATGTAGGAAGAGGAGGTGGAGGAGTGCTAGGATTGGGAGGTGTATGAGGAGAATTTGAATTTATTGTTGGCAAAACAAGGATAGACAACTGAGAGGGGGGGTGAATGATTTGTCACAGAATACTTAGAATTTTCAAACTTATCTTAACTTAATTTCAGATCTGATGAATGAACAATAAACCATAAGAAATCAACACATCAGAAACATAGAGAACACCAAGATTTTTATGTGGAAACCCTATTAAGGGAAAAACCACGGTGGATGTTAGTCCATAATATTATACCCTATTAAAAGTATAAGGAAGAATAATGGGAATGCACATGCATTCAGGCACACTTCCTAGAGCTCATTGCTCAATTACAAGAGGGATCACTACCCAAAGAAGAAAAATACAGATTAGATCTATAGGGTATGAACTGAGAAAATAACTTCTACACAAGCCTAAATACAGTTCTTGTTAAGCACAAAAATTCTTCTTCACACTTCACTCAAACTTCTTCACTCTCTACTTTGCAATCAAATGATTAGATCATTGTTGACACACTTGCACTTTCTTTGGCTCTTCCTCACTTGACACACTCACTAACTTTGCACAAACAACCACTCTTATATATCCGCAACCTGGATTTTCATCAACAAATTCATCAGCCAAAACATAAAACATATTTACAATGTCGGCCCAAATTTACAAATAATTTTTCAATATGAATTATACACCATCGGCTACAACATAATGAAGACTTAAAATGATATCCTTGAGTGTGCCAAACATTCAAATTTTAATCTCCAAAGATCCACAACATGCTACAACCATCATGTCGGTCAAGAACATGAAAACCTAAACATACACAAGAAAAATATCTGACCATGGGCACACCAATCAACGTGGACATGCAACAAAGATAGAAAATGATCTAGAAGCATCCACACGCAATAAGAACCAACATAGAAACATCCGAAACAACTGAAATTACTAGAATCATATCAACTTCACTCATGAATACTAACTGAAACTACAGAAAAACTGTCATAACACAACTATTCATAACACGATCAAAAGTTCATGTGGACCTCTGAAACTTTCAGTGGATAAACTAGATACTCTCAGCAATAAACTTGTTATTCCACAACAACTGACCTTCAACGTATTGAATAAGATACCATCAAGACCTTCACTATTCCACTAGCAACCTGCAACATTTTCTTTAAGAATTTTCTCAATATCCTCAACATATACAACCTTCAATACATCAAATTCTAATAGTGTTGACATCAATGAAAACCACATATCAACAACACAACCACAACATCCAACAATCTCCCCCTTTGGAATTGATGGCAACACATGATGTGAAAAACACCATCAACACAACTCACAATCAACACTTACTCCCCCTTAGATTCTGATTCTTCTTCCTTAACCTCTTCTACAAGATCTTCACCCCACAAGGCTCTTCTCCCTAGATAAGCAACAATTTTTCACATGACTCTTCTCCCCCTTTGACATCAATGGAAAAGATAAACATTATCTTCCCGCATACAAGCTCTGAACCACATATCTACACATCTGACTACTCCCCCTGAGTAGCAGCCACGAAAACATCAATCTAGATCAGAATATAGCTTTGAAGCATACAAATTGATGCAAGTAAATGCATCTCTAGTTTATATTAGGAGGGGTAATCACCCCTAGCATCCCTCAGAGATACTCAAAATTATCCTTTGGTAATGGCTTAGTGAAAATTTATACAATCTGTTCTTTGGTAGGCACATACTCCAATCTGCTTCTTTCTCACTCACTTTCTCCCTCAAGAAGTGAAAAATTATTGATATATGCTTGGTCTTTGAGTGTAGCACTAGAGTCTTCGATATGTTAATTTCACTTGAATTGTCACAGTATATGGCAATGGGTTCATCATATACCACTCTGATATCTTTCAGCATATGTTTCATCCACATCACTTGAGTACAATTATTTGTTGTAGCAATATATTATGCCTCAGCAGTAGATAGGGAAATGGAAATTTTCTTTTTACTCAACCAAGACACCAACTTCCTCCCTAGGAAGAAGGAACCACCACTAGTACTTTTCCTATCATCTACATCTCCTGCCCAATCCGCATCAATATATGCACTCAGAGTAAGATCATCATCTTTAGGATACAAAAGCATGAAATCAACTGTTCCTTTTAGATATCTGAAAATTCTCTTTACAATAGTGAAATGAGATTCTTTTGGATCAACCCAAAATCTAGCAACCATACATACAACATTCATAATGTTTGGTCTAGCCTGAGTTAAATAGAGCAATCCACCAATCATTTACATGTATCTTGTTTTATTTTCCTTAGGAGAATCATCATTATGTGTTAACTTGCATTCGGTTACCATGGGAGTACCAATAGGCTTTGAGTCTTCCATGCCAAAATTCTTCAACAACTCTCTCACATATTTGGACTAAGATATGAAAATCCCATTGTCTAATTGAGTGACTTACAATCCCAGAAAGAACTTCATCTCTCCAATCATACTCATTTCAAATTCACTTTTCATTTCATCAGCAAACTTCATACATAGATCATCATCTCCAAAAATGATGTCATCAACAAAGACTTCAATAATCAATTCTTTATCATGATCCAACTTAAAATACAAGTTGTTGTTAGCAGTACCTTTATTGAATCCAAGCTTTAGTAAGTATTTATCTAGTCTAGCATACCAGGCTCTAGGAGCTTGCTTGAGTCCATATAGAGCTTTCTTCAATCGGAAAACCATGTCCTCTCTGTCAGTCAGTTGAAATCCATTTGGCTGCTCAACATATACTTCTTATACTAATTCACCATTCAAAAAAGATGACTTCACATCCATTTGATAGACTTTATAGTTCTTATATGCAAGATAAGCAAGAAATAGTCTTACAAATTCAATTCTAGCAATAGGGGCAAAGGTTTCTTCAAAATCAATACCTTCCATTTGTGAATACCCTTTGCATACCAGTCTTGCTTTATTCCGGACCACTTCACCTTGTTCATTTAGCTTATTCCGAAAGACCCATTTAGTGCCAATCGCATTTTTATCTTTAGGCCTAGGAACGAGAATCCATGTATCATTCTTTTCAATCTACATCAGTTCTTCCTTCATATCTTCCATCCAGTGTTCATCATTGCAAGCTTCATTGACATTTTTAGGCTCAATCTTGGAAATCAGGCAATACTCTTCTGTAATCCTTCTTTTGGTTTGCACACCTTTATTCTTGTCTCCTATAATTTGGTTTTTAGAATGATTCAATCTCACATACCTCAGAGTTTTAGGATTCACTCACACTTTTGGTTCTTCTGTTCTTTCTTTTGCACTTGCACTTGTCTCTCCTTCTTGACTTTCTTTATTTACTAGAACAATTTGAAGTTGATTCTATGTCTGAGCATTCTTCCCTTGGTTTTTACTGTCTTTCTAGTCATCTAAATCATATCCACAGTATCTAGATGATCTATCAGAGTCCTCATCAACTCTGACATTTTCACTTTCAACCATTTTTCTCAATCTTCTATTATAACATTGGTAAGCCTTGCTTTTAGTAGAGTAACCTAGAAATATTCCTTCATTGCTTCTTGCATCAAACTTACCTATGTCCTCATCTCTCTTTATGTAGCACATTCTTCCAAAGATCTTGAAATATTTAATAGTAGGCTTATAACCAAACCATAGTTCAAAAGGAGTCTTACTGGAATTACCATTGACATTTACCCAATTTAAAGTGTACACAACAGTGTTTACAACTTCTCTCCAATAGATATGAGGCACATTTCCTTCAATCATCATTGTTCTAGCAACATCCAATTTTTTTTGTTCTTTATTTCTACAACTCCATTTTGTTGAGGGGTTCGAGGAGTAGATAACTGTCTTTTGATTCAATGCTCTTCATAAAAAGAATTGAACTCCCTGGAGGTGAACTCACCACCTCTGTCTAACCATAGGAATTTAATCTTCAAACCTTTCTCATTTTCTACCATATCTTTGAAACTTTTGAACTTCTCTAATGCTTCACATTTTTCTCTTAAGAAAGCGACCCATATCATCCTCGAGTAATCATCAATAAGAAGCATAAAATGCATTTCTCCTTGTAGGCTTTTGATTATGGAGGGACCGCATAGATTAGTATGCACCAGCTCCAGTACTCCATTAGAATGATGTTTTCTCCGAAAAGAGACTCTAGTTTGTTTAGCCATCTGACATTCCTTGCATATTGTGTTAGCAGGTTTCACTAGCTTAGGTAGATCTCTTACTGCTTGATTGGAACTTACCTTGACAATGTTATCAAAATTCACATGGCACAACCTTCTATGCCATAACTAGCTTTCATCTACTTGTTCAATTAAACAACTTTAGTAGCACTCAGGTAAAAAATATTACCTCTTGTCTTTGTACTTGAAGAAATCATATTTCCAGAGCTTCCAAGTATTCTACATCTTCCATCTTTGAACTGAAGATCATAACCCTTGTTCACCATTTTTCCAAAACTCAACAAGTTGTGCTTCAAGCCTTCAACATAAAGGACATCATAAGTGTTATGCTTACAACTAAGACAAATAGATCCTCTTCCACAAATCACACCAACATTGTTATCTCTGAATCTTACAACCCCACCATCGTACTTCTCTAGACTTACAAATTTTCTTTTATCACCAGTCATATGATGTGAGCATCCGCTATCAATAACCCACTCATCCTTCTCTTCAATTTGGGCTACAAGAGCTTTCTCAACTTTAGTAGATTCAATAGCCACCAGACCATTTTCAATGGTAGAAATGAAAACCCATTCATCTTCATTTCCATTTTCTTTATCAGATTCTTCATCAGTCACACCTTCTTCAACAAAATAGCACTTCTTTTGAAATCTAGGTTTTTTAGGTTTAGATCTAGGAACTCTTTCAGGACACCTTGAAGCAAAATGACCTATTTTACTGCAAGAGAAACATTTAATAGGAAACTTTCCTTTATACTTACCTTGTCCTCTGCCTTCTTTCTTCACAATCAGTGCTTCCAACTCTTCTACTTATCTATCTTCATCTTCCAGTTGTTTCATTTCTTCCTTATACTTGAATGTATTTCTAGAACTCTCTCTTAGATCATATCTTTGCTTGTTTCTTCTAGATATAGAAGCCTTAAATGCAAATTCAGTCTTGAGGGCAGAATCACCAAATTCACTCAACTCAAAAGCAACAAGTTTACCAATCAATATATCTCTTGTCACATTTGTTACTGATCTGAACTCTTCAATAACACGACCCTTTGATTTGTAAGAGGGAGGTAATGATCTAAGAACTTTAGCTAAAATTTCTTATTCATCCAAAATACCACCAACACATCTAATACCCATCACAATTTCATTTACTCTTTGCATAAAAGAAGAAATATTTTCATCTTCATCCATATTCAAATTTTCATACTTTCCTTTCAAACTCTATAGCTTAGTGAGCTTCACATGTACATATCCTTCATACAAAGTCTCCAAATTTGTCCAAATCTCATGAGTTGTCTTTAGACCTATCACATTTTTCATTTCTGAATCTGTTAGAGCACTCAACAAAGCTTTAGTAGCCTTGATATTAGTCTCAGCTTCTTTGATCTCATCAGGAATGGAAGGACCATTTTGAGGAATAGTATATCTATTCTTTGTAATCTTCCAGAAGGGTTCACCAATACATCTCAAATGACATTCCATTCTGGATTTCCATAGAGAGTAGTTTGTTCCATCAAATCTAGGACTGTCCTTCTTGTATGATGCCATCACAGATCACCTCAAGCTTTTAAAATTCTTCAAAGGAACCTGCTCTGATACCAATTGTTGGAAAAACAAGGACATACAACTGAGAGGGGGGATGAATCAGTTGTCACAGAATAATTAGAGTTTTCAAACTTATCTTTACTTAATTTTAGATCTGATGAATGAACAATAAACCATAAGCAATCAACACATCAGAAACATAGAGAACACAAAGATTTTTACGTGGAAACCCTATTAAGGGAAAAACCATAGTGCGTGTTAGTCCACAATATTATACCTTGTTAAAAGCATAAGGAAGAATAATGGGAATGCACATGCATTCAGGCACACTTCCTAGAGCTCACTACTCAATTACAAGAGGGCTCACTGCCCAAAGAAGAAAAATATGGATTAGATCCACAGGGTATGAACTGAGAAAATAGCTTCTACACAAGCCTGAATACAATTCCCGTTAAGCACATAAATACTTCTTCACACTTTGCTCAAACTTCTTCACTGTCTGCTCTGCAATCGAATGATTAGATCATTTTCCACACACTTGCACTTTCTTTGGCTCTTCCTCACTTCACACACTCACTAACTTCACACAAACAACCACTCTTATATATCTGCAACCTATATTTTCATCAACAACTTTGTCAGCAAAACCATAAAACATATTTACAATGTCGGCCCAAATTTACAAATAAATTTTCAATGTGAATTATACACCATCGGCTACAACATAATGAAGACTTAAAATGATATCCTTGAGCATGCCATTAAACATTCAAATTTTAATATCCAAGGATCTGCAACACGCTAAAACCATCATGTTGGCCAAGAACATGAAAACCTGAACATACACGAGAAAAATCTCTGACCACGAGCACAATGATCAACGCGGACATGCAACAAAGATAGAAAATGATCTAGAAGCATCCACACACAACAAGAACCAACATAGAAACATCTACAACAACTAAAATTACTAGAATCATATCAACTTCACTCAGGAATACTAACGGAAACCACATAAAAATTGTCAGAACACAACTATTCATTACACAATCAAAAGTTCATGCAGAACTCTAAAACTTTTGACGGATAAACTAGATACTCTCAGAAATAAACCCTTTAGTCCATAACAACTGATCTTCAACGTACTAAATAAGACACTTTCAAGTCCTTCACTATTCCACTAGCAACCTACAACATTTTCTTTAACAATTTTCTCAATATCCTCAACATATATAGCCTTCAATACATCAAATGCTAATAGTGTTGACATCAATGACAACCACATATCAGAAACACAACCACAACATCCAACAGTTACAGGCGATGACGTTCAGGGAATATCTTCAACAATGTTCTCATGAGGAGATAGTTGCCATTCATCATCATGCCCAGGTTCTTCCTCTTCTACAAGCTCTTCCTCTTCTGTTGACTCTCCTTTTGCAAACTCTTCTTCTTCTACAAATTCTTTGCTTTCATTTCCTTCTTCTTCTTTGGATTTTTTCTCCTTATAAGCAAGATCTTTTCCTTTTGCATGTGTAGATTTAGATTTTGTTGCCTCTTGTTCTTCAACAGCCTATGTAACTTTCTTACCAACGATGAACTTGATTCTAGGACCTCTTTGGGAAGAAGATGGAATAGCCACTTGTTTTTTCTTTGAGCGGAGTTCCAGTTGTTGAATGGTTTCTACTCCCGGTACTTCTCCTTCTGATTCAGTCTTGAAAGCTTTCATTTTGAAACCAAGTTTATGCAACCATTCTGCTGTGTTGTGCAAGATGGGAGTAATTCTTTCCCTAATAGAGAGATTTTCCTTTTTGGACCATTGAATTGGAGGTAAGGGCCTCTTAGCCATCTGGTCTTCTTCATAGGTAGAGTTTAGGATGTCGTTAGGATCTTGAAAATCCTTTGGTAGATCAGCCACACCTAGCTCTCTAATTTTCTCTATTGTTAGCCTGCAAAAGTCCATTTTGTGGATGTCTTCTTCATCCCTACAATCAGCCCATATGTCTTAAAAATGGTAGAAATGTAGGTGATATTTCTTCAGTTTCCTCTTCAAATCTTGGTAGTCAAAGTCAAATCTATATTTGTATGTTCTGATGGTTACGACCTGCATCTCTGCATAAACTAACTTTTCCTTTTGTACACTGTGAACAATATACCTCCCAATTGTTAGTGAGAACTTGAAACCCGGTTTGTGAATTCTCATGCGTTCGTTGTGGAATGAGATCAACTGTCTGTACAACTTCATGAGTATCCACTTATCTAATGGATATATAGGCAACATGTAAGGGCACCCAGTATAGCAACCTACCCTCATATAAGTGAAAGTTCAAAATTGCAAAAAGATACAACCAACCTTACTCACCACTTTGCATGCCTCATCCGACATTCTCTTCTTTTTGAGAGTTGGATCAAAATTGAACAACAGACATGCAAAGAAGGCATCTATGACCCTCCTAAAATGATGAAGACTTTCTTTCAATTTCAACTAATAAAAATATTCATACACAGGTACAAAATGTCAGTTCCCCTTTGTACATGGCCTTGGAAATTGCCTCATCATAGCAATAGCATACACCAAATAAGAAGTCATGTAGAACTTCAGAGTGGTTGGCACATTTATCAATTTCTCATGAATTTCATCATTGATTTGGGTTCCCCAAACAATATGAGCTTTCTTTCTCCTAATGATCCAAATGTATTCATACATCCCTAAAAATGAGATGACTCAAGAAATCCTTTAACCTTGCTCAGGAGAGTAATCATATCCCTGACATCCTCTTTAAAGTCACTTTGAGGAAGCCCCTTTGGCCATCTTGAGATAGTGGGCCTAGGTGTTTTCAACCATTGGTTGTTAATCAAATTTTTAGCCTTAGTTGGATCTTGATCATAAACTTCATATGCCTATTGCATTGAAATCTTTGTGTATTGTTCCATGTGGGTAACCCAAAAAATAATGTCAAAGAATTTAGGATCCAGTCTCATCATGACTTGTCTCGAGGAGTCTATTACACTTCTGCTATCTCTGATGTAGTGAGATGCACCCTAGAGAAAAAACTCTGTATTATGAGTAGAAGTCGAAAATGTGGACACTAGGTGAAAATTGCTATGGACAATGGCTCTTAAGCTATCTTTCAAGGGATTTTTCTTAGTTCTCTTTACAAAGTCTTTAAGGTCCTGATGACCAACTTCAGTGTCCTTGATTTTGTCCATCTTTGAGATCACCATGGTAGGTGGAAAGACACCCTGGTATTTATATTTCATTTTTCCCTCTTTCTTAGAAGACAACAGAAGCTTCTTCATTATCATCTAGAAACAACAGAATCAAGAGATATCACCCTGGGGGTCACCTGATGAGATCTTGAGAGAAACTGCAAGAATAGTGAATCAACAAATGTTAGGAGAAAATGTAGCGTTGGGAAGCATGAAGCAAGCAGGAAATTTAGAGCAAGTGTGAATGAGAAATTTTGCACAGAAAATGGAGCATGGGCGAAGAAATGAGGCTCAGAATGCAAGCAGAGTGATTTCAGAGCATTAGGGGAAAAAATGTTTTTTGTGTAGAAGCGCTGAAAATCAACACTCCTACATCTTGAGATGATGATTTACATGTAGGGGTGCTGATTTTCAATGCTCCTACATGTGTTGGCACTTTGGGATGTCAAAGTGTTGGGGCGCTGAAAATCAACACCCTTGCATTTCTAGCAAGTTCATTTTTATGCTCAGGCGCTGATTTTCAGTGCTCGAGCATGTCTTCATGACTTGGAAAAATGTGGAGTGTATGGGCGAGCATAAACAACACCATAGCATGTTGAAGAAACTCACACTCCATGTAGGAGTGGTGATTTTTACCTCTCCTACACTTGGAGTTGGTGTAAAAATTATGTGGAAAGGCAAAAAAATTCACTGCTTGTACATGTTGTGGCGAGGTCATTCAATGTCTGAGCATTGAATTTCATCACTCGAACACTGAGAGAAAAAGATTTCAAAACGTGAACAACTTACTAACACTACAATATTCACCATTTGTACAGTATAGGAAGGGCATGATGGGCATGAGTTTAAGGTAAATGAAAACACCAAAAAGAATACAAGCAAAAACAAGAAGAGAAAAATGCAGGGTGTGTTTATAAAAAAAGAAGAAACCCTTCAGGGAAAACGTGAAGACCATGGTGAATCAAAGAAACACAATCATAAACCACAAACCCTACGTAAAGTGCAAGTAATGAATGTGACTTAGAAAAAGAAACATCATATCTTTCTAAAAGTAAATAGAAAGAAAGACTCAACAAAGAAAGAGAAGAAACAACACACCTAAAGAATGATGAAAATCCTAGCTGAAAGCTTGATGAAATCCTCAAACGCGAGTCGTAAGAAGTTTGGAGAGTGATCCATGCAAGGAGTAAGTGGTGAATTAAAATGAAAGATATTAGTTTAAAATTAATTTTAAGTGATTAAAAAGACCATAAATGCAACTTGGAGTTTCACATTAATGAAGGTGGACATAAAGGCGAAATACATGCATGAGCAGTGAAAATCACCGCTTGTGCATGTAGAATACTTGACTAAACAAAAAGTGCACAAGCGCTAAATTTCAATGCTTTAACAATTCAAAGTTGAGGACAAAGTGTAGGAGCATTGATTTTCAGTGCTCCAACACTTGGTGTTGAATTTTGTACAAGGCACATGTAGTAGCATTTATTTTTAGTGCTCTGACATGTTTCACAATTTGACTAACTCTCAAGGGATGAGAGTTCATGAAGATACTCATTTTGAAGCTCTTTGAAAGACAGACAGGGGGAAAAAATCAAATAGATTGTTTGAGGTTTTAGATTTTGCATTGAGGTAAATTGAAATTTTCCTCATTTTGCATGCTTGAAGTACATGGAACTACGAAATGAACAAGTTTCGTAGGGGTTATCTTGTGAATCTGGTGCAGCTAGATTCGAGGATAACAAGTATCTATAAGAATAGAAATAGGTATGTCAAACAAAATACCTGAAGTTTCTACCCAAGTGACTTGGTAATCTTCTTGACGATTATCCACAACTACATGGATCCTCTACTGAAATGCAGTCTGCTGAAGTGGAAGTGAATTACCTTATGGTTTTGATCCTGACAGTCTATTAGGAAATTGATTTTCAAAATGATCCACACCACAAGTATAACATCCTTTCATTGGACCTCTTATTTTTGTAGGCCTATCAGTATTACCACCATTTCCTCCAGCTTTTCTATTGTTCCCACTATTTTCATTGTTATAATTATTTCCTCGACGATCCCTCGGCTCATTCCAATTATTGTAGAATCCCTTGTCCCTTTGCTTTTGGAATTCCTGTCCCTCATTAAACTTATTTGGAGCCTGATTGGATTGAGTTCCTCCAAACTTATTTCAATTCTTATTTTCTCGATAGATCGAGATGGCTTTGATCTTCTTCTCCTACTTAATCACCTTCTTGTTTAAATGCACAAGACAACTGAGAGGGGGGAAAATTAGTTGTCACCAATCACAATCACAAATCTCAAACAATTATTAGCTCCACATCCACTTTAATCTGTTATTAAGTATGAGCATGAAGTGCAGATGACAAAAAGAAATATCAACACAAGAAACACTAGATTTATGAGGAAAACCCAATAAGGGAAAAACCATGGTGAGGATTAACTCACAATATAGAGTAATTGCAAAACCGTTTACAAAGAGGCTCACTGCCAAAGGGCTCACTACCAAAAATAGGACTCATTGTCCAGATAGGACTCACTGTCCAAAAGGGAGGCTCACTTCCTACAAATACAAAAAGATAGAAAGAAGAATGTTACACAAAGAACACTTTCTCAATAAAACAAAAATATACCACAACTTCTACACATCTACAACCTTGATCAAAGAATTGCAGACACCATCAACTCACTCCTTTTAGGAGTCTAACACATTAAATTTCTCACTACCTCAATTCACTTTTGCACTATCTTCACATCTATCCTGCTTCTCACACTTGTGGCGTCCAATGCTTAACACCTTGTCTTGTATTTATACCATCATCAATATTAGAAATTTTCTCCAAGGTCGGCTACACACTCTTCATTTTACAAATTCAAATTATGTCGACAACTCAACATTCCCATGGTGGATAATAATGAGAGCGGACCAAACCAATACTTAACCAATACAAAAAACATCTCAGAAAAATCACACGCTTCCTTAATTGATACTTATACTCCACATGACGTGTAAACACTAGGTTGTCCAAACCTAATGAAAACAAAAATGAACTTTGAAGTACACACTTCCGCAACAAGAAGATAACATGTGGACCACATAACACACTTCACCATACATTGGAACATATCTTAGATGCCTTCAGATTCATCCACAACTAATACAACAACCTTCATACACAGAACACTTTCCATCAGTCCATCTAGACTGCAAAGACACACACAAAAACTCTGAAACAAGTCTTCTGGAGCACCAAACCATGAACACCTTTCACAAAAAATAGATAACATCATTACAATCCTTCTTCCAGATCTGCAAGACCATAAACAAACTAGTGGAGGACTATGGAGCAAAAAAATTTCTCCCGGTTCACAGACAAACAACTCTACTAGACCCTTTCACAAACTGGTGAGCTCAACTTTCATTCTTCATCAAACCAAAAGCTATAATCTAGGATTTATCACCCAATGATGTCATTAAACAACACTTTAGATCCACACAAGCATAGGATCAACACAAAAGAAATGTGGATCACATACTAGAGCACATTCTAAACACACACACTTCAATCTTCACTATTTATTAATTTTCTCAAAAGCACTTGGTAACTCATCATATCAGCACACCTACAACACCATAAAGATAGCTCCATGTACTCACAACATCTCAACAGTATCTCAACTATACATGCACCACCTGCAACCACATGTTTTCTTTCTCTGCAACAACTTGTAGTATGTTGACATCAATGAAAACATTAATGACAACACCACCAAACTCATTCATACTTGCAACACTTCTCATATACTATATCCATAGTGGTCAAACCATCCACATCCACCTCACCATCTATTTGGTCATTCAAACCCATGATGAAAATTTTGACACAAAATCACTCATATTTTTGGTACATTGGTAAGTACCTTAAAGACGAGTAAAATTATCCCAGTATTCATTTACTAACATATCCCCTTGCTTTAGATTCTAGAAATCAGTAATATTTTGATTGAAGAAGAGTTGGGGCAACCACCTTATCCAGAAAATTTCTACAAAATATTTCCAGGTCAGTTTTAAGGAGCTAAGACCAAGTTCCATCTTCGTTTTCATCCACCAATTAGAAGCTTCTCCCGCTAATTGGTAGGCTCCCAAAACAACTTTGGTGATCTCAGAATAATTTCTGATTTCAAAATATTTCTCCACTTGAATTAACCAAGCCTCAGCCTCTCCTCCACTATTGCTTCCTTCAAATTTAGGGGGGATATTTTTTCTCATGTCCCTATATAATTCAGTTACCAAATGCTTTCTACTATTTCTCTCAGTCTGGGATTGTGAATTCTCATTCTCGTGCTCATGGGTTTGTGAGTCATCATGTGACTTCTCCCCTTCATCTTCATTGATGGGAACTTCTTCTTCTTCATTGTTTGGAACTTCTTGTTCAACATTCCCTATCCTAGCTCTTGTCTCATCCATGATAGCCAAAATTCAGTCCAACTTGGCCTCAACATTTTCTGGACCTTGTCCAATTTATTGACTCCCTTCAGGATTATTTAGTGTCTTAACCATTTTTTCAAGTAATGGTTATACCTGGATGTTCATCTTAATTAGATCCTAACATGATTTAATTTACGTAAGAAACATTCAAAGAAAAATTCACATGTAAGAGATTTCATTGAAGATTTTGCACACAAGTTTGATATAAAACATAGCTTTTCATTTATTCATTAGGATCTCAATATCTTTTTTTTACATTGAATGAATATACAAATAGTCAAGAGGAGAGTATCCATCAGATCCACTCTCATATACATAACTCAATGGGATGTAATCCTTATATTTTTTCTCATCTCTATACTAAAAAGGATAGTAACCTTCAGATTTATCTTTTGATACATAATTTCAAGGAACATATCCCTCTGATTCTTCACTTGAGGCTATAACAATGACTTCAAACATAGGAATAACTCGAGGGTCCCTAAAGATTAAATCAAGAATGACACTACATTTTGAGGGAATTTCCCTGGAAAGTAACAAAGAGTTCGACTTCGCCAAAGAAACAAAAGGTAGATGGTTAAAGTTTGCTTCATATTTCATCCTTCTTTTCTCTTGACTAATCTGTGAAAGAGCATGAATGATTGTCTCCATATCACTCAGCCATACATAATTATCATAGTTGGTACCCTCTATTTTTTGAACAATGACCTCTTTTTCCTTCTTGGCCCTCAAGTAGCGCTCATTCCTAATTATTGACTTTCTTGCAGTTAACTTGAGACACACCATCTTGGCTCAAGAATTTCCAAACATTAGACTCATATAATTTTGGAAGGGAAAACATAGTGAGAACATAGGTTCCAGAGCTGAACCTAGTAGATTTAATACCACATGTAACATGCCAATTGTTCTACCCAAAAGTTCTACTATGTTTTTAACCACAAGTAAATTATGATCACATTATCATCAATAAAAAATTTCTTTTCATATTAATTAGAATATTATGCACATTTGAAATAAATATCATTCCAAAATTTTCCATTGCATATACCAAAGTGTTACAACTTTCATATTTGATACATTTCATGTTTACAACTTTTTCATAAGATGGATAAATACAACATACATGGCTCTATCAAGCTTTCTAGCATTAGGTATACAAATAGTCTAGGAAATCTCCTATCCAAATCTTGGTCACCAAATAATGAGGAGAACCATCACCCAAGTTATTTTTCACCAACCATGGACTTACTGTGGTCCCCCATGCATCTACCTATAATATGACACTACCTACCAAGTATGTAAGCCAGATCACAATGAACTGGCAGTGTAAACAGTGGCAACTTACACTACTTTGGCCAAAGTATTCATCACCCCCAATTTAGGATGGACATCACATGCTCACCCACCTTCCTAGATCGATTTGTATTTACCATTCATATCCTAAGCCTAGGTTATCCCCTTTCCCATGGATTAATCTAACCCCGAGAATAACCTAATACCTCTTTCATTTACTATAACACTTCTATAAAATTAACTTAAGCAATTTCAACAATTCACCATTTCAAACTAACCATGGTTTAATAAGTTCTATCTTAATCATAGTATATAATAATATATAAACACTCATTCCCTAATATGGAATATATATAAATAAAAATCAATTGAATAAATTCCCTAATCTAGATTCAACATAAATCTATCTCAAATAACCAAAGAAAGACATCTACCTTTTCTTGCTAGTTAAGCATATTTTCCAAACAAAGCAAACAAAGACAATCAATCTTTTCCAAAAACATAAAAACATAAAAGAGTAGGAATTGGCATGCCTATTTATGAAACTCCAATTGAACAAACTGAATCCTTAGCTTAGCCTCCTCCAAAGTTGGCCTGTAGTTCAACAACTATTACTTCCTCTCTCAATATACCCTTCAAACCTCTCACAAAAACCCTCACAATTCACTCACAAATTCTCACTTAAACTTAGAATAATATATTAGCAACTCAAAAATTAGCATCAGAAGAGCAAGTATGCATGCGTCTCAAATGAGGTAGCTCTCTCCTCTATTTATACAAAATTATGAGCATCTACAACCTATAAACAAGCTTTTCAAGGTGACACCTCTAAATTCAAAAGCTCGACTCAGCAAAAAAAAGTAGAAGGTGGCAACTAAATTCGTTGCACTGAGAACACCTACA
Source organism: Sequoia sempervirens (assembly GCA_007258455.2). NCBI lineage: Eukaryota > Viridiplantae > Streptophyta > Pinopsida > Cupressales > Cupressaceae > Sequoia > Sequoia sempervirens. Next base: position 207,133 of record VDFB02108654.1, read on the forward strand.
CAGCCAGATATTTCCACAATGGATAGCAAGAATGATAATTAGAAATGCAAGGATCATGTCTCCTAAAATGCAATCTATTTTGGCCAGCTTAATGCTTGACTATTTTTCTCATTTCAAATTGCTTCACATTTTGAATTCATATTGCAGGTTTAGACTTCTATTCGATTCACACCATTCTCAGTTTGGTGCCAACAAACATCACACACCCCTATTACCTTGGTTATTGTTTGCTTATGACCAATTCAATGTTTCATATGCATGCTCATTCACTTTTCCTTTTGCATTTTGACTTAGTCATTAGCAGATTATAATCCACGCTGGTTTTTCCATAATGTTTAAAACTCATGCACTGCCCATTTGGTGTGCTATTCTTTTATTTTCACCGCCATACACTATATAGTGTATGTTATGTTTATAATATTTATTGTGCATTATATAGTTAATGTTGTTCAATATAAGTTATGCACTTAACAATGTGCATACCATGCGCTTTAATAATATTAGCGCTATCTAAATCATTATATTGTATGTATATAATATATATGTAATACATATATATACCTGTCAATTCATAAGTTTATTAAATACATCATTCGATTATTCAAATGAATATACTTATATTTTTATATTCCACAATATAATATTGCATGTGTATATACATACATATACACATATGTATACATATATTAATACATATGTATGGACGTCCCCATTACATCAATACATACGTATATATATATTATTGCCTCATAATCAAGCACATATATTTGCAATCACATCAACTAACATATATACACAAATTTTATATATATGCCATCCTGCCTATTCAATATCCCCACACATATGGGTATTTCGTCCATGAGTATGTGTGGATACTTCTATCTATGTATATTCATGTACAATTTTACTCGTGTATAGTTTATCGTTGTCATGTATATATACATACATATATACATTTTATGTGTATATCTCATTGGTTAAGTATAACATATAAGGAATAACTCACACAAATAAAGAAGACTCAAGCACTATTTCAAATCAAGAACACTCACAATTTAATCCACAAACTATTCTAATTCACACACAAACAAGACTAAGGAAACCTACCATTTCCTAAAACCATTGACTCAACTTGATCAACTAAAAGTGAGCGTGTGTAAGCTCAAATAGATCTTATTAAAGGTTACCAGACCAAGTTCTTCTGAGTGATACTTCCCCTCTCTTTCGAAGGTTCAAATCTATGCTTGCATTCATCTTAGCACATTGCAAACGTAGGTAGCCATTCACAAAACAATCATTTTCATCATACATTTCATAGTTAGAGTTCATCATAATAATATCAAATTGAAGCAATCATTTATTCATCATATTTAATGTTACATTTAAGCAAAGTATAAACACATATATTTTCAACAAGATTACAAAAAAATTCATATATTCAAGTATTTTAACCAACATGGTAATAATAAATATGTAAATACACAACGGGGTGTAACAATTTAGCAAATTTTGGAAAAATATTCATTGTTAAACCTGTTTGCAAGCAAACCCATAATCCTTTAGTAGTACCTTACATAGTCAAACTTTGAAGTTTTAGACACCCTACTGGTGGCTTAGAAAAAAAATTCATAGATCTTTGTCTTTGTATTTTAGGTTTGTGTTTGCTTGTTGATATTTGATTTGATATTCTGAAACAATGTTATTGTATGTGCAAGAAGGGTGTCATCTTACTTAATTTGTAGCAAATTTGGGAGAAATTATTGCATTTCAGTAGGACAATTATTTACATTTTCTCATTGCAAAAATATTTTTTTTGCATAATTCATGTTCTATTGTCAGATCTTGTTAAATATTTCAAATATTTTTTGTTACAAGCATGTGAGAATGAGTTCATTTATTCCTTTTTTGTTATTTTTGATTGATCCCTCTCCTTCTATCTCTCATATGTGTGAGGTTAGCTTGGTGAAAGAGAATTCAATCATTGACAATCATGGCAATCATGTTTGTTCTTCTCCTGATATCTCTCCTATTTGCAAAGAAGATTTCTTAGCGGTAGAAGATCTAAGCATTGAGTGTCATGAGGATCTTGTTTTTTTATCTCCCCCACCTCTCCTACTTAGAAAGATATTGTTGGAAAAGAGGCTAAAATCATTGATACATCTATGGATTGCATAAATTAAGATTCTAAGGTGACATTAGACCCCCCTTGATAAAATATCATCAAAAAGAGGTTAAATCTATTGAGATTATGAATGCACAAGTGACTATTAGGTCTCCTCTAGTTATTGGACCACCTAAAACTCCATTTGGACCTCCTAAGAGTCCTCTAATCATTAGACCTCCAAAAAACTCCTTTTGGACCTCCTAAGATTCCTCACATTATAATACCTCCTAAGCCTCATGGTCATATCCCAAGTTTTGTAAAACAACTTACTAGTAATCATATGTCACAACAACCAAGTTAGCATACTGTAACTCACACATATAACACTAGAAACAATAAGCAATAAAAAAAAACACCAACGCCCATCCCATTGCCTCAACTATACCTCCCACACACACCTAACATTTTGCAGCGTAGTGGTAAAGAATTTGACCTTGTTGAGAAACTTCATAACACTCTTGCTAATATTTCCTTGTGGGATCATCAAACATCACTTTCTTACCATAGTATGCTTCAAAGTACTTTGCAAAAAGTTATGACGTGCAACCAAATGATGTGGCAGCTTTAATTGGGAATATGGATTTTCCTAACTTGGACATTATCTAAATCACCAAAATGAGTTACCCCCTTTGGAAACACAAAAAAAAAATGATGCTTTGCTGATAATGACTATTATTAATAGGGTTGGGATTAAACATACCATTATTGACAATGGTTTAGGGATTAATGTTTGTAGTGTCAATATTTTGGATAAAGTTGGAGCCAACAAAACTTAATTCAACCCGTTTATTTTTCAATCAAAGGTTTTGATAATGTGGAAAGCAAACTGCTTGGTGTGATAATGTTACATATTGAAGCTGGTAAGGTTGTGTCGCAAACTCTCATCCATGTCATGCCCTATGATCTTTCATATAATATTCTCTTGGGTAGACCATGGATTCATGAAATTAATGGAGTTTCTTCAACACTTCATTTTTGAATGAAGTACATATACAACAATAAGGTTTACACAATAAAAGTTGATCAAAAATCTAAAAATTGTTTACAAACTAAAACACGAATGAAGGATCCTCTTAGAACATTGACACCAACTATGAAAGTGGAACCTTTACAAGTTGAGGATAAAGATAACTGCCTTTCATTAGTGACAAATTTGTTTGAGGATGATTGGGTTTCATTAGATTTTGCACCTACATTCATGAGAGAATACAAGATTACACAAAAATAAGAAAAAGAGAAAGAAGCAACAATGGTATCAACACAATCTATCACTAAGTCATCAAAAGCATCCAATTCCATAATTTCTAGCAAAGAGGAAAACACAAATTACACATCCACTTATGATGGAGATTATCATGAAAATTCACCTTCTTTGAAAGAAATGGAAGCAATTTATGGAAGAGGTTATGAACTTTTAAAAAAACTTGGCTATAATGGAAAAGGGTGTGGTGTTAAAGAACAAGGCATTCATATTCCCATAGAGCCTAACACACAAGAAACAACAAGAGGTCTTGGCTATTGTCTTTCAAAAATAACAAAAACCATCAAAAATACCTCCACTTAATCAATAGCACTAGTTGTTTCTCCTTGCCATGTGGTAGTCATAGTATCATAACATGCTCATTTCCATGCATGGGGGTATAAACTTTCCTTTATGCAATCATATTTCATTATTGCAAGGAGCAACATATCATCATCCATTTTGGGCTCATCTTTTTCCTTACACTTGGGGGGAAAGGGGTTAGATAGCCTTGTGTTAGGTGCATTCCTTCTTGGGATCCCTTTATTTCTCCTTAAAATGTTAGTGTAGCAAGTACACTTACATTTTAAGGGGGGACATATAGTCCCCTGCTCATTGTTTGCATAGGAATAGTCCCTTCTTAGTAATAATAGTATACATCTCCTAGGAAGTGTAACCTTGTTAATCAAAGTGTGGCCTTCTTTATCTATGTGAGTGTCTCTTTTGTGGTGATATTGGGCTTGATGTCCCATAAGAGCGTGACCTTTCTTGGTATATGACATTCCCCTTGGTGGTAATGCTATGGTCAGTATTCCCTAAGGCATGAATTTCATTTTCCATGACTTGTCCTTTCTTGGTAGTGATGCCATGTGTGATATTCCTCAAGGTGTGTCCTTTCATATAATGAGCAAAGCCCTTTCAGTATTTTTATAAATCATCTCTTGTGGTGGTGTTGTTACAACACCACTTGAGTTTTTAAACTTATTATATAATTATTTATGCACCCTCTGAGGTGAGTTTTGTTCATCCCCTGAGATGTTAAACTTTATGCACCCCTTGAGGTGAGTTTAGTATTTTTTCTCCACTTTGTTCATGGGAATCGAACTTAGTGTGGCATTGACATACATTTTGACCATTTTGTAGCACCTTATCAGAGTTATCAAGGAGTATAAATCTTGGTATGGTTGTCATGGGTACACACCTAGTGAAAAGTAGTCCCCACTAGACAAGTGTGTTTCTCATTTTTCTACCTTGTCTTGGGGGCTCACCTAGTGAATATTGGACTTCACTAGCCCGTGTTCCTTCCAATTTGTGATTTTCCTAGCAAATATTGAACTTTTCTATGGTGTGAGTCATGAACGCCTTTTAAAATGGTCACCTAGCATAACACACCTTGCTTGCCAGTGGAGCCATGTGTTTCATGATTAATGTGGCATAACACAACTTTCTAGTCCTCATGTGAGCTAACATTTATTCAATGGATTACATTTGGTATTCGAGACAACTTAAGAATGAGGTCTCTTTTCCTTACCGACTCAAATTCTTAGTACTAACCATATGTTTTTTTGTGTATCTTCTTCATGTTTACATCATGTATACATTGTATCTACATCTTGTGCTTTTTTTCATTTCTTTATGTTCCATCATGACATGATTTTTCATCGTGCATGCTTCATGTTTTCTGACATTGTATGTTAGTGTATGTTGTCTTGCTGCATATCATACATATGTGTGTTCCTTTGCACTTATGTTTTTTTTCCATATGATTTTGAATCATGTGGGATTGATCACCTCCCTAGATCCTTAGCTATCCTATCTCTTCAGCATTTGGACAATCAGATCCCTTTTGACATAGATTTTCTACTTTAGTGTGAGTTTGAGTATAAGGATCTTGGATCCTGGGGGCTTGATCACCTCCCTAGATCCTTAGCCATCCTATCTCTTCAACATTTGGGCAATTGAATACCTCTTGACATAGATTTTCTACTTTAGTGTGACTCTGAGCATAAGTTCATACTCTCACTAAAGTGGTGGCTAAATGTAGTGTCGTAAATTATCACCCTTGACAGTTTCACACTATGTTTTGCTCCACCTAAATTATTGGACCTAATTAAGCTCCTAATTTCCTAAAGTATGCATTTCCAGACCCATTTTTACCTTTTTCAACAAATTGTAAGCATTGAACAAATCTATACATTTAATGTTATGCCCCCGACACCTCATGTCCTAGAAAATGGTTCCAAGATTGGGACACCCTAAGGTGTCTAAGTCCTATGATGTCGAGACCCAATTTTCAATATGTCAGTGTCAACATTTTAACATTCAAAACCCAACTTGCAAAGGTCAGCTATTGGGATCTATTTTTTTGGGAAATTGAATAAATACATATAAATACTTAGTCTTTTCACCATTTAAAACTAGAAGTGAAAGAATCTAGAAAGAGGTGAACATTAAGAGCATCCAAGAGAAAGTCAAGAGTAGCATTTTAGTGATTTATTGCAGCAATTCAAGATCCAAGCATCATGTAAAATCCTATGTGAGTTTATGTGTTCATGCTATCATTGTTTAATGATGGATAACACTTTTGTAAGTCTCCAAAGCATTCAATCAAATCAAGCAAGCAAGATTCAAGACCTTGGAGTGATGTGCATTACTTCAATCCTTCTAGGAATCCATTGAAGGGTGGTGATTTGAAACACTTTGTGATTTCATCATTCCTTCCTATCCATTATTATTTGATCATTGACATTACCATTGTGGAAGTAGAAACACTTACTTGGGGTTTGACTAAGGCAAGCCTTAAATGGCCCAACATTTTCCCTCTCTTTGAATATGCAGGTTTTAGGTTTGATGAGGATTGAAGGAAGCTTGAATAAAAATTATTCATTATTGCAATTGAAGCCCCTCATCTTGTCAAATCAAGAAAAAATCACCTACAAAATTATTTGATGTCCCGACAACTTTGCAAGTAGAAATGGAAATCTCAAATTTGTCACTAGAGAACCCCAAAAATTGAGCAGTACAAGGACTCATACTCCCTTGAGTGAATAAATCTTTCTATACCAACTGAAACCAACTTTTTTGGGTAGGTACATAGTCCTTTGCACTTCCCATATTTTCTTGCAAACTATTGTTTTAGTCTGTGCATTGTTAGGATCTTACATTTTACATATTAGGGCACATAGTCTAATAAGGTTAATCACAGTCAATCAATTAAAAATCATTCCAATCCATTTTCAAGGCCCTAAGGATGTAGATATAGGTCTGATTGACTCACCTTCATGGTTTAAAATCATCTATTCACCTTGCTGATTTGCATTCTAATGTACCTTTGAAAAAGGACCAAAAAGCAACCCTAGGTTTATACCCTAGACATAGAGTTCCCTTTTTCATATGTTAATAGTTTACTAATCAATGGCTATTCCTCTAAGGGTTGTTCAAAATTTCCTCAACCAATATGTCATGTCATCTTGGCCATTCACAACCCAAATTGTCTCACAGGTTTCACAATGTCTTTTAGGGTCCAACTCATTTTCGGTGAACTTTGGGAGTTTATGTTTCTCCACATTCAGACTTGTTGGGGGAGTCACCATATGAACTCTTTGCACCTTTTGTGGTGATAAATTATTTGGAGAGTTTTGATTCGTATGTTCCGATGTGTTCCTTGCACTCTTGGACACACCGCAATACTCTACTCTTCCCTCTTCAACATTCGTCACCCTCGATCTTCCTTCGAGGTCATTTCGATGCTCCCTTTATCCTCGTGTTTGTTTTTGATCTTCCAATGCTCACTTTGTTGGTGTTTTTTAAAGAACCAAGTTGATCTTCAAGGAAGATTATGGAATTTCCAATTCCAATCCCTAGCACCCTGAAGGGATTGACCAATGAACAAGTGAAAGCAGTAATGCTTTCCTCCCACACTTCGAGCTCTGCAAGACCCAAGAGGATGATCCCACAATGTGCTTGTGAACCTAGATCCCAAACCTAAAATGACACAAGAAACACACCACAAATTTGATTAAATGGAAGCTAGAATATAGATTCCTCAAGAAATTCATTTAGATTGCAAAAAGGAAAGGAAATGAGATGAAGAACACAAGATACTTAAAACATATCAAATCCTATTCTAATGCAAGGTAAACTCTTAATCTCTTGAGGGAATTGGTGCCAATTTGATGTGAATATTGGCCCTTGCCCAACTCCAATGGTGTGATGAAGATTGTGATCCACTTGGTTGAAGATTGACGAATGCTCCAAGACAAAATTTGTATAACCTAGCTATAAAACTCAATAAGATGGATGAAGGTTGCTATTAATTTGAGTTTAGTAAGTTTACTCAAGTTGTGGATGATCAAATACAAAGAGGAGCCTTCTATAAATAGAAGAACAAGATGAAGGAATGAGAAAAATGGATGAATGTGGGATCATTCAACATCCAATGGGCAAGTGCCACTTGTCAAGATGTGAATGGAGGAAGCTTGAGAACATTTTGGAGAATGTGCAAAGATGGGGTAGATTCAAATTCAAAAGATGGCTTGAAGGATGAGGTGAAATGTGAAGTTAATGTCACATGGATTAAGAAAAGGACTTGTAAGAGATGTTAAATGCCATGTTTGGAGGACAAGACCTTTTGGGGGGAGATTTTCAAACTTGGAGGAATATTCCTTTTTTGATGCCATTTTGAAAGTAAATAGGGAATTATTAAATCAAATAAATGATTTAATTGTGCAAGTTGCAAAATCTAGAGGATTGGAGTGATTAGGACTAAGATTAATCAGGATTTGATTAATTTAAATGATGTTAGTTGATTTGACCAATAAAATTTAGATTTTAGGATTTAAATAACTCAAAATGAGAAGAGAATGATTGACTTAGTTAAATAAATATTTTTGATTTATTTAACCAAAGAGGGTGATGTTAGATTAAATGAGATAAATGTTTGATTTATTTAATTTAATTAGATGAAATTTAGAGATTTAATCAAATAATATGGATTATTTAATTAAATAAAGATAGGAAGATGAAATGACCTAGCTAATTACACAAAGACAATGATTTAATTAAATCGGGGGATTTATTTAATTAAAAGGGGAATCATGATGACTTTAATCAAATAAGGCTATTCAATTAAATGGTTAGACAGAGGGATAATTCAAGATGAAGTGATGTTAGTAGATCAGGATCGAGTGTACGATATCAATCTGTATATTTTCTGTGTCTACATTTTTCCCCTCTTTGAAGCGATGCACTTGTTGCATTGGTTCAAAGAATAACCTTGCCATGATCAAAAGTAAAAAATTCTCTAATTTTTCGGATGCCCCACTATGGCCCCAGCAAAAAGAATTATGCTAGTATACTGCCCCCTTGAGAGATCGGGTGAAGAGGTTTGATTTGAGGGTCGATCTCTCGACAAAGAGGTTCAAGATCAATTCAACTTGAATATTTGATGTAGACATATTTGATGATGTAGACAGTCATCAGCCATGGGTAGCCTCATGCCTATTTTGATATATTACACCCACTTGATCCTGATTTGTACCATGACAGTTACATTATTGATGATATAAATGAGATGATTATGATGTTTATATGTAATGGATGATATGATGATGCATGGATGATATGGATGCACATGATATGATATGATGATAATTTTATGATTATGCGTATGGGTGATAGATGTATGGATTATGAGATGCTTTAGAATAACCAATCTATATTATGCAATGATGGGGATGAATGCATGTGGTATGATTAATGCTTTCTATATGATATGATATGCATTATGAGTATGTTGATGGTTTGTGGATGCAAGATGGATGCATTAGCGATGATTTATAATTAAATGTCATGGTACCATGTTAGCGCAAAAGGAAGTAGGAAGAAAATAAGATGATGACAAGAGACACCAACAAGCCAACTTTATTAGAGATGATGATGATGATGATGATGATGATGATTATGATGATTTGCTTACCAAGGAGTTGGGATTTTTAAAAGGGCCAATTACCTTATGTTTGATAACACACGTAGGAACAATGCATTAGGGTATAAAGCACCAAGATGGCATTGCACCTAGTACGATGGACTTTTACTTGACAAATAGATAGGAGTATTCTTGTTCACACCTGACATACAAAAACCTTGCTAGGATGTACCTAACAAAACAAGTATTCTCCAAGTTATATTACAAGAATGTCCAACAAGCACAACAGACAAAAGATATTGATCAATGCCCCATTCCTTTCTCTCTAAATCATTTTGATTAGACATCATCGAGAGGTCATTGGAGTGAGCGCAATAAGATAAATAAAAAAGAAAAGATCAAGTACACAAACAAGTCAATGTTCTTCATACCACTAGCCAAGGGGATGTGTTTTGTTTAGGATAAGTATCCAAAGTGATATCCAAAATTATTCCCATTGTTAGAATGATATATCCTAGGACATGCATTGTATAGGATGATGATGGTTAATAAGTTGTTTGATAGGATTTTGATATAAGGTTGACTAACATGTTTGAAAATGATCAGGATTTTGATTTTGCATTTAAAAGTTTGAATTTTGCTTTTGATTTTACGTTTAAATTTTGCTTTTGCTGATTGTTGTGATTGTTTATGTTTGTGTTGCCAAAGGATGAAGGTGACGATTGATTTATTATGGATGAGATTATCGCGGGTGAAAGAAAAATGAGACGGATGAATTTGTTGGGTTTTTTTCATGTTTTTGATCTTTTTGAAATGTTTTGAGGCTGTTTTTGGTATTTTTGAAGATTTTGCAAATGTTTTGATTTTCCAAATTTTTAAATGTTTTTGGGTTTTGTGAGATTTTATGAATGTTTTTGGATTTTGTGTCTCAAGGGCTCATCAAAGATTAGCCTTTTCTATGTTTAAGCTCAGAGACGACGTAGTTCAGATGGCATGTTTTTTATTTGTTTTTCTGACTTTTTGAGTGTTTTTGGATTTTGATATGATTTTGGATGTTTTTGGATTTTCGCATGATTTTGATGATTTGGATATGTGATGATATTAGTACTTTGTTTTGAGTTTTTTTGAAAACCAAGCTAAGGTTGATTGATCAAATTGATGGATTGATGATGATAACATTGTTGAGGATACACAACAATGCAAGGATAATGTTAAGCAACACAAGGATTAGGATGGATATCCCAAGATGATAAGGGATTGATTGGATTTGATTGATTAGGATTTTGAAGCTTGGTTTTGGAACAAAAGTTGTTCTGGATGATTTGATGTGACGTTTGAAGTGCAAATTAGATGCAACTGATATTGATTGTTTGGATTGATGTTCGATGAAAGATAAAACTTGATAAGGAACATCTTCTCATCAAAATGTGCCATGGGCTAGTGATTTGGATTTTGGCTTACAAATGTATTGACCAATTTGATTTTCTAATGTTCAGATCACCACATAAGTTGGAGGATATAGATCAATATTTATTCCCGAAGCAAGATGTAAATATCTACCCCCAGTGTCTAGCAATGTACAGAATGCCATGGGTGGATGCTTGGATAGGTGTGTGGATGGATGGATATGGTAAGCACACAAAGGATGCCAAGGATTATTTTGTGATAAGATAAGGTGTTTGAAGAAAGGATGGTCATTTGGATAATGCTTCATGGCTCAGATAATGCTGGGTTGGATAGGATCAATGAAAATGACCCATGTCAAGATGTTTACCATAAGCAAGTGTAAAGTGTGCACCAAAGTTTATCAAGATCAAGATAACTCGGACTATGGATGCAGATATATGTGAATGGATTGGATGAATGGTTCATGGATGAATGGATTTATTATGGTTAAGATGGATGGAATGTTGGATTTATTATGGATGGGATAAGATGCTTCCACTTGAACTAGTGCACGTAGATGCTCAATTCTACACGTGACACCTGTTTGCCAAGTTTTCATCATGGTACTTGTCCAAAGCACCACCGAAGTGGTTTTCACTAGAGGATGATTTTTTTATTTACTGCTTTCAATCCTTTTTTTATAATTTTTTTAGATTTTCATTTTTTTTTAATTTTTTTGTGTTTTTTTGAAAGATTTTAAGCTCATGATGAACCACCTGGTGGTTTCGATGTAGATGCTTCTTTAATAATGTGCCATTGATATCCTACTTGAAGAATTTTCTTTGCTAACATATGTGCACTTAAATGTAATTTTTGAGATTTTTGATATGCTTTATTGATACCAAAGTTAACTCTGTCTATGTGCACACATCGTGATAAAGTGCCTTATGAATCCTTATAATGAAGGGTCACTACCAATACATGGTCAATGTGAGAATTGGATATCATGTGTGGAGGCATGGATGGAGTGTGTTTAGGGATAAAAGATGGATTGGTTGACAGCTTGGAACCTTTGACTCTCCAAACTTGGGAAGATGAGCAATGATGGGTGGATACGAAAGTGTATGTGGAATTAGGACCAACTACTTCATATACTTTGTAGGTTGTTTAAGAGGCTCGGTTTTTCTTTTTTGGACATCTTTTATGGCTACTTTTCCCTTTTTTATTTTTCCCCATAGTTTCTTTGACTAATGGAGTTTGATAGGGATAATTTTTCTTTGTATTCTTTGGTATCCATATGTATTTGATTTGTCCTCTATCCTTCTCAACTTATTTTTCTTTGATAATGTTCCTTGTGCTTTGATTCAAATCTTCCTTTTGATGTTGGTCCCAATTCATGGATGGGGTGATGGGTGGATGAAGATTCATGACATGGTTGGTTGTAGTATTAGCATCGGTTTCATCATAAGGATTCTTCGTGCTCCCTATGTCGACAGTTTCCTGAGACATAGGTGCCTCCAATATGGTGGTAGTGGCACCTTCGTTCCTTGATTCTGCTTGTTTTGATATTTCTTGTTCAGTAAGCATGCTTTGATAAATGACCACTGTAGATGGCGTTGTTTCAATTTGCTGCTCTGCTAACTGTGAAATGTCTTGTTCTGTCTGACTTGTTTCCTTGAGTGGATAATGTTGAATATATTCATACATGATGTCCTCAGTCTGATTTTGGGATATATTTGATCCTGATGTTGACAACTTTGTTTGACTGTAAGAATCAATAACCTGCTCTTTTTGTGTAATACTATTAGGAGTAAGGAAATCATGTTTTGAATGAAGATCATCTACGTTCCCATCCAAAGAAATCATCTCATGTGTAGATGGAGGAGAATGCACTATGTGGATGTGATCATCATTTGTGACATCTTGCATAGATAGGAGAGTGTCCATTAGATCATTGTAGTATCTTGGAGATATGAATTCTTGATCTTGATTAATTTTGGAATTTCTTTCGACATGCTTTGGATCAAGTTCTTGACACGGGGCAATTTCAAAGGATGGATTGCTTACAAAGGGTTCTTGGATATCTTCATTAAGCCTCAGAAGTAGCTTAGTATCCTCTTGATCTTTGAGTGGACTTCGATCAAATGTTGAGTTTAGGATTCCTTCAGTATTTGTAACTACGAGGTCAAAGGGTGTCAATATGTCTTGGAAAGTACCATTGCTAGACCTTGGTGAAAGGTGTTGATCATGATTTGGAATAAGTTCTTGAAATATGTCCTCTAACTCATAAGGTGATGTAGAGACATTTTCAATATGATCATTGGTCGATGGATCGTAGATTATGTCAATGGGATCAAAAAATTCTAACACTCCTTGAAATAGATCACTAAAAAGTGGCTCTTGATGTATGGTGAGTTGATCGTCAGATGGGGTAGAAACATCTTCAATGTGCTCTTTGATGGAGAAATCTTGAACATTGTTTTCAACAATTGTGGTAGAGAGATTGTCAATGTCTTCAACCATAGGGTCAAGTGATATTGACATTTCTTGAATTGGATCATTGTTGGGTATTGTTGGTGGATTTTGATCATGATTGAAAAGTGACTTGATATATGTTGATTTGATCTTTGGATGAAATAAAATCATCTTCAATGTGCTCTTTGATGGATAGATCTTGATCATTGTCTTCAACAATTGTGGTGGGGAGATTGTCAATGTTATTTCCAGTGGTTGAATCCTGATCATTGTCCCCAATAGTGATTATCTTTTGATCAATAAGGTCTTGGATGATATTTTTGAGTCAAATACAATTTTATGTTGTGTGTTCCTTTGTTTTGTGAAAATCACAATGGTGCTCCTCATTATAACCTGGTGGTTTAACTAGGGGTTCTTGATAGTTCCCATAGATGGGGATTTTGATGATATTTTCTTGTACCAATTGTTGCAGGATTGATTTGATTGGTCTCCCAAGTGGTGTGTATTTTCACTTGTTACCTTGTGAGATTTGTGCCTTAAATTGGCCTTGTGGTGATTGATCTTGGAGATGTGGTGATTTATCTTTGAGACGTGGTGATTGATCTTCAAGATGTGGGGGTTGGATTTGTTGTTGATGTTGTTGATCTTGATATCCGACTTCTTGACATTGGAGATATTGTTCTTGATTTGGTTGTGGACACAACTCAATGCTTTGATGACATGGTGCAAGCAATGGAAGAGTGTATTGATTTTGGGGTGGAGATGTCTCTAGGCTCAATAAGTCAATTAGCTTGGCAAGTGAAACAAGTTGATCTAGTGAGTTTTGATCTTGATTCTGATTTTGACTCCCTTGATATAGTTGATTTGGCTTTTGTTCAATCAGATTTGGAATGTACACTTGTGGTGTTTGCATGGAATCATGGAAAAATTGATTTTGGACAATATTTTGATTTGGGATGATGTTTAGATTTGGCATTATGGGTTGAAATTGAACATTGTTGTGTTTGGAAATCACACTGCCTTGATTTAGGTAATTTTGATTTTGCATGGTGTTACCTTGAATTGGATCAATACATGGAGTGGTTATCATCTTGTTTGGACTTTGAACAACATTTTTATGATTTACGAACATATCTATCCCAAAGTTTTCCAAGTGTGGATTTGAAATGTTCATGTTTGGAAAACTTGTACTTGGCATCTTCACATTTGGCATGTATGGATTTGGTGGAATGATGTTGTTTTGTGGAAGACTCATGCACCAAGTGTTTGGTTGATAGATTTGTAGGTTTGGACTCGGATTTAAATCTACCATCGAGAAAGGTGTTCCAAACTCTTGACTAGGCATACTCACATTTTTTGTATCATCGAGGTTTGTAGGAGATAATGATCCCATGTACGTATTGTATAAATGTGAGTGTTGATAATCAATTGGAATTGTAAGGCTTTTAAAGTTCAGTTGATTTGGATTACTCATGATGTATGGATCAAGTTTATATTCCATGTTTTTCTTGTGTTTTGATCTTGTTGCAAAAGTGACCCCTAAGGTGTTTAGGACCAATGATGAGATGAAGGATGAAAGGGGTGAATGATATGGGTGTTTGAATGTTTAGGGACTTTGGATCAATGCTAGACTTAGGGATTTGATTTTGATTGGTTTTGATTGGATAATGAACTTGTAAACCCTAAGATGTTAGATGTGATCTTTAGGATAAACTTGTTCAAAGGTGTGTTGATTTAACTAGAGGTATGAGAAAGGATGCATTCCCATACTCCTAATTAAACAAGGTGATTTTGATTTGGTTTAAGGACGTCCCCAAGTCTAGATAATGATATTTCCAAAGCTCTAAAGTTGCTTGTGGGATGGAATGATAAATGTTTGAAATGGATAAAGTGTTTGATTTTGATCCTAAATGAACCTAAGAAGGACTGGTTTACAAGGCCAAGGTTTTGAAATACATGATTTTACCTTCAAACCAAAAGATCAATGTTTTCTCAAAGGGCCATAATACAAAAGACACACAAGCACATGTGTGGGGTTCAATTGATTTCATCTTGATTAGTGAATTGCTTTTACCACAAACACTTTCTTGTTTAGATTTTCAAACTAAACGTCTAATGTCCTAACTTCTTTTCATCCCACAAAGTGTTATGTGGAATTCAAAGAAATCAAGGCAATGGTTACCTAATGTTTACCTTGGTATAAGAAAATTAAGATGTAAACCCAATTACTTAGAAACCTCTAAGGACATAATCCCTAGGGTAAGGAACAGTTCTTGGGTTTTGTCAAAGGTAATTTCTCTAACTAAGGGGTTTGAAATTTTTATTTTCCTATTGAAGGTGTGTTTCCCAATGTTTTTGAACAAGCAAGTGTTTTGATACCAAGAACATGCACAACCCTATGGATATGAAAGAATTTACTTGTTGAGTTCCCACTTGGACAAGTACAACTATGCCTACTCTTAGCGAATGATTAGATGCTTGACCCCACTGGCTCCCCTCCACGACACTCACTTATACGGGGCAGCCAAGCATCAACACCCATGAAACTCCCATGTCATGCTTTTAATTTCTACTAAGAGCAGTAAAAATGTGGGATGGCTTCAGAACGACCATTCTTGCACCAACAAGTAGATAAAGGATTTTGGCCTTTCTACAACAAGGGTTTTAATTTAGAATTTCCGTTCGTAGGAGTTGACCCAACATGGCGAGAGACCATTGTTGCCCTTCTTGTCAGAGCCAATCGTGTGATATTGGCATTTATTCCAATACCCACATTTATATCCTGGCTGGAAATACTCTTAGCTTTAGAGTGTTACTAATTGAGTCATTCCCTTGGGTGAGTACTTTTTCCCCAAGGCAGACCCTCTAAGATAAAAAAGCAAGAAAACATATTCATAGTTCGATCAACCTTTGTTTAGAAACAAAGGGAGAACACACGCAATATGTTCCACTCACACTCACAAATATTTGTTCTATCTTAATCCCAAAATGAAGTGTGAAGTAAATCACTTACACAACCTAATATCACCAAAAGCCTTTTGATTCTCAAGATCATCGTGAGCCACGAGAGAAGCGCATACATCTTTTCAATGATGTTAGTTTGAGTAAGAAATCAGAAAATAAAGTAGCACATGTTCATTTTAAGACCCATAAAGCAATAATGACTTCTTTTTAAGCACCAAATGAAGTGTAAAAATTTGCCCTGTTCAATTGTTAATCCTCAAACCAAATCTAGTGAGTTTGTGTCCTAAAGTTCATTTTAAGCCCTTTGTAGAAAAAATTGAAATGTTCTTTTTAGATCCCAAAAGAAATTTAGTAGGTCCTAAAAGCTTGAAAGATAGCAAATCCTTAGAAGAGGGATTATAATTTCTCCCCAAAGTGTTTAAAAACACTTGTTACAATGATGCGATAATTATTTTTCTTTGACTTTCATGCTCCCTTATCCTTTAAAACCTATAATACAAGCTCCAAATGTCAAATTAAATCAAGAAACAAGAAGATATGAGGGTTAGATAGATGATTAAGCATAAAACCCTAAAAGTTAGACCAAGTTTCATTGTGATTTGAGATTAGGTAAAAATTTGAAAATTTTAACTTTATCAAAGTTGAGAAAAACCTACACCATTGGACAACTTATGAAATTCTACCCCATTTATAAAAAAAAGCTCTAAAAAAGATAAAAAAATGACCAAGATATGACCATTTTAAGTTGTCTGAAAAAGCAAGAAAGTCCAGCGGTTTTGTCTGTGATGGCGGCATTGTTTGGAGTTTGTAGCGGCGCTATATGGCGACACTAGAGTTCCAGCAGTGCAGTTTGCAGTTTGGAGCGGTTTTGTATGGCGCCACTAGACTATGAGCGGTTATGTTTCTTGTAAACACCAAAAACATAAAAAACCATGGATTTTTCTCAAAAATCGTGATTTGATCTTCTAGTAGGCCCTTCTTCTAGCACCAAAATGTGGACCTAGATCCTATACCTGCAAGAACACCATAGACAACACATTAATAAGGTCAATGCAAGTTAGAATATAGATCCCTCAAGAAATCCATTTGAATGTAAGAGAAAAGGAATAACATGAAGAACACAACAAACTTAAAGCTAAAATATCAAATCCTATTCTAAACAAAGCAAACTCTTAATCTCTTGAGGGAGTTGATGCCAATTTGATGTGAAAATTGGCCCTTTCCCAACTCCAATGGTGTGGTGAAGATGATTTGATGAAGATTGTGATCCACTTGGTTGAAGATTGATGAATGCTCCAAGACAAAATCTGTATAACCTAGCTCTAAAACTCAATAAGATGGATGAAGGTCGCTATTAATTTGAGTATAGTAAGTTTACTCAAGTTGTGGATGATCAAATACAAAGAGAATCCTTATATAAATAGAAGAACAAGATGAAGGAATGAACAAAATGGACGAATGTGGGATCATTCAACATCCAATGGGAAAGTGCCACTTGTCAAGATGTGAATGGAGGAAGCTTGAGCACATTTTGGAGAATGTGCAAAGAGGGGGGAGATTCAAATTCAAAAGATGGCTTGAAGGATGAGGTGAAAGGTGAAGTTAATGTCACATAGCTCAAGAAAAGGACTTGTAAGAGATGTTAAATGCCATGTTTGGAGGACAAGACCTTTTGGGAGAAGATTTTCAAACTTGGAGGAATATTCCCTTTTTGATGTCATTTTGAAAGTAAATAGAAAATTATTAAATCAAATAAATGATTTAATTGTGCAAGTTGCAAAATCTAAAGGATTGGAGTGATTAGGACTAAGATTAATCAGGATTTGATTAATTTAAATGATGTTAGTTGATTTGACCAATAAACTTTAGATTTTAAGATTTAAATAACTCAAAATGAGAAGAGAATGATTTAGACTTAGTTAAATAAATATTTTTTATTTATTTAACCAAAGAGGGTGATGTTAGATTAAATTAGATAAATGTTTGATTTATTTTATTTAATTAGATGATCTTTAGAGATTTAATCAAATAATATGGATTATTTAATTAAATAAAGATAGGAATATGAAATGACCTAGCTAATTACACAGAGACAATGATTTAATTAAATTGAGGGATTTATTTAGTTAAAAGGGGAATTATGATGACTTTAATCAAATAAGGCTATTTGATTAAATGGTTAGACAGAGGGATAATTCAAGATGAAGTGATGTTAGTAGATCAAGATCGAGTGTGCGATATCAATCTATATATTTTCTGTCTACAATACCTAAAAACTTATACACTCAATAACTAGATACATTTCAAACAACAAATAAATTCTCATATAATGACTCAATAAATGAAATATTTCTAGAAGTTGACTACTCCTTTACAACACTCAACATTTAGAGCATGAGAATGAAAACATGAAATAATAACAAGTGCACCAAGATGGTTCCCAAAAAGGGGGCTTAAGTGGCCACTTTTTTCTAAAATCAGGAAATGTTGACCTTGGACGTGAAATTGAGGATAGTTACACTCAAAATTTTGAGATAGAACAAAAACAAGGATCGAAGTGCTCCGAGTTTACTTTCTAAACTACTAATTTATTTTGAAAATGGTTGAGATTAAAGGGTTCAAAAGAGGGATGTACACAAATTGGTGTTGTTTTTGTCAGAAAAACATAACATAGCAACTCTTGTACGACCTAAGCACGGTGAACTTTTTTGTAGTATTTTTAAAATCACTACGGTCAGAAGTTAGCTAACAACATATAGTTGATGCAAAAAAAAATTGATAATTTTTTAATGAATATTTGATTTTTTACTAATTTTCTAAGTGGGCACTTCCTGAAAAGTAGAATTTTGGCTGTGCTCCCCCTAAATTTTTTTGAAAATAATTGATTTTCTAAAAAAAAAAATTGAAAATTTGTAGAATGGAGTCTAGTTTCTACAAATGTAATTTATTTGAAATTTTGATGAACGGTTAATTTACAACAAAAAAAACACCAAACACTGCTTTTTGGCAAAAAAAAGACATACAAACAAAAGAAATTGTGGATGAAAGGCTTAACATTGTAAAAAAGTGAAAAAAAATACATCGTTGGATAGCTAAGAGAGAACCTAACATTACCCATGTTTTCGATTTTGTCGATATTTAACTAGATGCAATCTTGATGGTGAGCACGAACCCAATTATGTGAAAAATTGTAGAATTTGCAAAAACACATCTCTAGCCTTGTTGGGAATGCCCTCCAACCTTTGGGTTGGTATTCCAAGGCAAATAATTTAACTTTTTTCTTTTTTTTTAATGTAAGCACGTTATAACGTGCTAGCATTATAACGCGAGTGCGTTTTGTAAAAAAAATTTCAAAAGTGGCCAGAAAATTGGTACCCAACTTCATGCACCTGCCCAACAATTACATTTCATTTGAAAGTTTGTTTATGAATTTGATTTTCTATTGAATGAACAAGAAGATATATTATGAATACACAACTAAAATCAGTGTCTTAACCTAGGAATGAAGTAAATCTCAACATAGATATAACTTGACAATAGATTAATACATAGCAACATAAAGCTTTGATAATACTGCATTACAACATCACAACATTGTATCCCAAACCATAACTTCTTATAGAGATCCTTTTACTTGAATTGCATGAATCTATAGCTTCATCCAAACAATTTCATTAATTCTTTGAATTAAAAACAAGGACATAACCACACATTCATTGGAAATCAATGAAGACTTACAAAACAACCATTGATAATTCTATTAATAATTCACAAAATGAATACACCATGAGAGAAATAGCTTTGAATTTGTAACATTTTCTATTCAATTGCAAGTATTGTTATCAAAATTGCATATGTATATTAACAAGACTCAAAACCCAAGACAAAACTCTAAAATGTTCTTTGTATTCTCATTACATAATTTTTTATGTGTCCAATCAACAACCAAACTATACATCTTGTTGTGAATTCCTTCTTATAGAAATGAAGGAGCAAACAAGCTTTGGGCCATAATGTACACATTTCCTACTTTCATTGGACTAATACAACAGATATTCCTAGATGTAGTTACATTTGCAATTCAAATGGAGGGAATATCACATGGTACAAAAACCATTTACATTTGTCGATGAAGATGTTGTCCTACCTTCCAAAAGGCACCTTTCTTTGTTGTAGCATTTCACCCATGTGCTTTCAAAATTTTATCCACGTACACCAAGCTTGAATGAAAGAAAAGCATAAAGTGAAGAAAGAGAAAGAGGACAAAGTTACCTCCACGTCTGCACCCTTGTCAACAATCTCAAATTGGGGAGAAAACAATATTTTATCCTTACTTTATCAAAGGCCTAATATATATGGGTTCCAGGCCATGTATTGTTTTTCTCCCAACCATTATTCACCATTATTGTAGACCAAAAGACCAAAGTTGTAGTGACCATCCTATAGCAGCAACTCAATCCTCCAATACATCAAGGTACTTATCCTTCCATGCTTGAAATTCTTCCTCTATGGGCCAATTGAATGTTATAACATTCTTAGCCTTTTTTTTGTAAGGAGCATAGTTGGTAACAACCTGGTTGGATTCCTTATCAAATTATTCTAGAGCAATCCCTGCTTGAGTGAGAATGTCCATGTTGTTTTTCAACATTCTCATATCAGTTCCTTCATAGATCAAGGCTACTTACATTGTAATTACATCATTTTCCTGCCTTCTCCATTCCTCCATAGATTTTATTTCACCATTCTCCTTCAAGATTTCAAAAAGGAGACCAAGATTCATCTCATCAAACCCTTTGACCAATTCCCTTATCTTAGCCTCCAAAGGCTCAATTCTCCCTTGGAATTCTTGTATTCCATTTACCAGTCTAAGGGTTGGTTGGATGTTTTCAGGATTATTCACATCATGCTTGGATCCTACAACCATTAGCCTCAAATCTTTTGATCTAAGTATCCATCTTTCCAGAAGTAGTATGGCCACTTCTTTGTCTCTATCAAAACTCCTTATAGCATAAACCATGGAAGAATAATTAGCATGGATGCTAATTAATCTCTCGTCAATTTTCCTATTGAGATGCTCTAGCACTAATGTTACAATCTTTAAATTGTTGACAAAAATCATCCTATCATGTTGATTGCACTTGTCTTCATATGCCTTCAATTTTTTAAGCAATTCTTCTTTTCTAATTTTCTCTACCTGTTGTGTACCTGATGTGCTTGGTTCCTCAACTAATATGGGCATATTTCCCTTATTATATGGCACAATTACCATTGAAAAATTTGTGGAAGGAGCAGAAGGTGTTTGTGCTTATGGTGAGGCACGAGAAGCAAAATCTATTTGTATTGGTCCACTGGATTGCATATTTGGTACCTTCTTCAATAATTCCATTTCATTCTGCAACACCATTATTTGTTGTTGTCCCTTGCCGTATTGAATCAATAAGTCATTATACATCTTTCTAAATTTTTCTTTTTTTACTGTCACTAATTCAACTATTGCCTTTGTGAATTGTGCAACATTTACTAACATAGTGGCAGCTTCAATAGCAGAGGTATTAGATACCCTCTTTATGATCAAGCCTCCTCTATAGTCTACAGTAGGTTCTGCAACTTCTAGCTTTTTAGTATTTGGGGCTAGAGCCCAGATTGCCAAAGTATCCCACTATTCACTTAAGGTTGATCTTTGCAGTGCAATTGTGGCTTCCTCTTTAGAAATGTATAGAGGCCTGTCATTCCTCTTCACTGTGTCAAAGGCTAGGTCCCACTCTAGCAATAGGATAATACCACTTTTTTCTCGCTAAATCTCTTCCTTCTTATGTAGTTATTCCTTGGAAGCTTTCTTTCATTTCCTTCATTACTTGAGCCTAAATAACTTAATCAGGCAGCTCTAGATGGAGGCTTCTTTTCTTTGCAATGTTATTAATATATTCATCCTTCTTTGCTTTCTAAGAAAATTCTAAGAAGGATGAGGACTTGAAAAATGATTCATCGTCCATGAATTGTTTGCATGCCTCCTCTCAGAGATCATCTCTATTATTCATGCCTGAGAGTTCTTCCTTGCTCAACCATAGGCCCAATTGTTGAGGTACCATCTCCCTAGGGGAGAAGGCATACCTTGTTGCATCTCCTCTTCAGTGACCAAAATCTCATCATCAGAATCTTCATCATAATCCACTAGGCCACTTGACTCAACCTTTTGTCTCTTAGGAGGTTGCTACCTTGGAGGTGATGAATGTCTATGTGATGAATCAATATCAATAATTGCAGTACAAGTTGACCTCAGAGGAGATGGTGGTGGCATTTGATGTATTGGTGAGGAGAATATTTGTTCCTCTTGTTGAGAAGAGGCAGACATTGTTTCCTTCTCTTTCACCCTATCCTTCCTCCTTTTGAAGACAATCACTTTCTTTGGGGGCTGAGAGGTTGGCCTCTCTTCCATCATAGGGGTTTCCCCTTCACCTTGTTCCTCTACTACAACAACCTTCCCCTTGTCTAGAACCAATCTCTCTCTTTTTAACTATCCAACCACCTATTCAAAATTTTGGAAAACATACACAATTCTTTGCATTTCATCTTTTATGTTTTCTAGGGCCAAGAATTGAGGGTCCTTGGATTGAAGTTCCCTCTCCAATTTATTAAAGGAAATCCATTTCATCTTTTGGTCATCTTGTTTCTGGAAGTCTAAAGTTCCTTATCACATCCTTTGGAAAAAAAAAATTATGAACAAATTTGGAACTTCTGATTCTAGCTTTCAACCATGCCATGAATCCTTTAGAATCATGGTTTCTTGCTCTTAATCTTTACATTCCAAAAGGTTTAAGTACATCAGCCAACTTGCTCTATCCTCCCTTCTTTATAACAAAATCAGAAAAAACAAGTGTATGTAGGGAAAAGGCTCCCTTACCTTGATCTTTCAAATGGATGTCTTCAACATCTCCTAATTGCCACATTACTTCTAAGAAGCCCACTCTCAATGGCACATCTCTTGGAAATAAATGAGGTGCAACCCTTGTGCCATATAATCTCAGAATTGTGTAGCTAGGATAAGGGATAACATCTCCCCAATTGTGGTCAATATTCAAATCTAGCCTCCTATCCTTAGGCCTCAAAAAGTCATGTAGAGCGACAAGAATTCTAAGCATATTTAGAATCACAACTCTCCTTAGATTAGAAGAAAAAATATTTTCAAACACCACATAACTAGATTTGTTGTCATTCTTTTCAAGAATTGTGGTCCAGCACTAGATAGGTAGATCCATATATCCTTCCCTTTTTTTCCAATGTCATATCTTTCCCAAAGTATGCAGCTCCCTTGAACAAAAACATGTGGATGTATAATGAATACCAATAGAATCTAATCCCCAATTCACCATTTTTTCAATTTAACCATGCCCTCATGAATCTTCTCTACCAAGTATCCTCCATAATCATAGAGTGTGCAACATGTAGGGTGTTGGAAGTCTACAACCGTATACATCTCGACCATGGGAATGCTTGTTGTTGGGTCATAACCTATGATTTGGCACAAGGAATAGAATGTCCTCTAAAAATAAGAGACAAAATAGTTGATGGGGTATGGCTCCTTATCAGATGGGCCTAGAACAATCTTTCCTTAACCTTTAACAAATTCCAAATAGTGCTGCAACACTGAAATTTTGAAGGTATGTCTCACCCTCTCATATTCTACCCTAGGTGCCTTCTCACCAATTTTCACCATATGCTCACTCCACTCAATCAATTTGAAGACCTCAACAATCTCTTGTCTGGTAACCCTAACCATTTCAATTCCATCATATGTCCTTACAATTCTTGCAACTGGATCATAATTTGTTGCTATTTCCTTTAGTAAGTCAACATCCATATACACATTTGGCACTACTACCTTCCCCATGTCCAATCTCTATGGGTTCCAAATAGGGATGCCACAGTTTCAGTTTCCAAACTAGCAATTAAATTGTACCCATCTAGTGTATGGTAATGTGGCATCTTTGATAGTACATTGTTTGTCAATAATCCCTTCTATAATTTGTGAGCCTTGGAACAATGCCTGACCCTTGGGTTTCTCAGAGGTGGAGGGTTTCTATTGTTCAGTCAAATCCTAAGAAAGAGGTCTAACTGGAGGTTTCGACCCAGAGGGTTATTCTTTTAATGCAGATGTTTTCACTTTAGGTTCCATGATTGTAGAGTTTACACAAAATAGGGTTTATTTTAGAAAAATATAAGCTTACAACTAACGAAAGGGTTTGACGTAAATCAAATCTTAAAAGAAAAGCAACATAACAAAAAACCCTAATGACAAAATGATAGAGTGAGCACCTTTCTTAGAAAATTTTAAGACAATTACAAGGCAGAGTATCAATTTCATTTACTAGTTTATAATCACTTTGAGAACCCTAATTTTGGTCATCGAACGAGCTTGAAAATCGCAACAAGAACTCCTTAGACACATTGGATGCTTTAACAATCTGCAATTATGCTTCAAAGCAAGCTTTTATGGCTTTATGGCTACTCAATTTGGTAGTTTGGTGTCATCTCCACCATTACCGTTCGCTCGTTCAAACCAGAACAACTCATTTGCCTTCATTCTTGAACTTTGAATTTTAGCCATTGATCATGTAGTGAGATTGCTTGATGAACGAACCAAATATAGTCAAAGAAGTTTGAAAAATCTAACTATAGACCCCCATCTCCATCGACCAACCAAAACCTACCATATGGATTTTCCTACAAGTCACCTCGCAGGCACAACCATTTCCACAAGCGTTGAAAATGTCCATGTGTCGGCCTCCCTACTCCCTTTTTGGGTTTAAACCATGTGCAACTTATGGCAATAGGGTGGCAAGGAGCAGCTCAGATCAAATCTGGTGCCTTCAACCTGTGTGCACTTTACTTCTCAAGCCTTCTATTTGGGTGCCTAACATCTGGACTTGAAAAATGGCCTAGATTAAAACATCTTGTCCACTTTTAAAACATGTGGTTAAAAGATCCCTTTAGTAGCTCATTCATTAATGTCTCCCAACCTTATGCCGAAATATTTATGAAATATTTCATTTTTCACTATAGTTCCTTTAATGGTGTAGATCGTGTTAGATGGAACCGTCCCTACTTCCCTATGGAGGAATGAGAGATGAAGGTGGATCCCCCACTGGCTGGCAAGGAATGGTCAGGATTGACCCAGATCATTTCATCTCAATCGTTAATCTCTTAAAACTTACTATTCATTGCCTTTGAAAGACGATGGGCCCTGTTGACAAATGAGACAAGTGGCACTCATTTGCCAGCCAACCCAAATATTTTAATGAATATTAAAATAAAATGGGGGTGTGGGGAGCAGTCGAGATTAAATCATACAAATTTGATGACCTGCATAAAAACTTAAAACTACATGTACTGAGAGTTAGTGACTTAAAAGAGGGACCCGACTAGGTAGATGAGAGATAGGGACATAAAATTAAGACCCATACATTAGACCAACACTGAAATATTAAAACCCAAACTTAGGGACAAGGGAAAATAATAAAATATTTTGAACCTACATAGTATGAAGTAATATTTATAATAAATCAATGAGTGACAACCAAGGATACTAGGCTCAAGGGGCTGGTAAGTAAATGGATTCAATGGCTCAAGACGTGACTTAAGAGACCGAGAATAGGTAAACACCGGTCAATGATGAAATAGAACACTTGCAAAGGGATGGGGTTTTTAGAGGGTTTAAGGCATACATAAACCTTAGAACATGATAACAATTGAAACCCTAAAGCCCAAGTCATGCCTAGATCACGACAACAACCAGATTTTGCACAAATATCAGTGGAACACAAAAAAATTTAGGGGTTCCATTAGTGGCTCCTATTGGGGACATATGTTCTTCCAGAACAGAGCGAGATCACAGAATCTTAGGTTGAAGTAGACCAATACAGAGAACCAAAAACCAGGAAACTACCTAGACAAGGTAGTCAAAACAAACCAAACCTATATACAGAATATACAAAGTTTACAATGTACATGGAAACGAACATATTTCAAGATAAATATGGCTTCAAGAATTGTCCATGTATTGGCAGTTCAAGAAGTTCACTAGTTAAGTCTTGTGAAAAGTAAGAGTCCTCACCATGGGTGTTGCTGATGAGATAAGGGCCTAACTATAAGGCATCAAACTTTCCATGCTTTCCCTTATCCTCAAACTTGGAATTCCACATCAACACCATGTCTCCTACTTGGAATTTCCTTGGAGATGTTTTCTTGTCATATAGCTTCTTGACCTACAATTGCAACTTGAAATTCTTCTTTTGAGCATCTCTTTTCATCTCATCCACCTCCATCAATGCATCGATTCAGTGTTGCTTTTCATTAGACATATTATCGTTGTATTCCTAGATAAACTTGTACATCTTCATGAGGTTATTTTGAGGGAATCTAGCTACAATACCATAGACTAGATAAAATGGAGCATAACCAATGGCCTTCTTTATTGTCACCCTATCCGTCCATAGGGCCAACTTTAGCTTGGAGTCCCAAGCTCTCTTTTTTTTCTCAACAATCCTTTTTATGATCTTCATCAAGATTTTATTGCTTGACTTTGTTTCACCATTTCCCTGTGGGTCGTATGGTGAAGAATAAGATGTTTGGATTCCATGCTTCACGAAAAATTTAGTGAATTCTTCAGATCTAAATCACATTGCATTATCTAAGACAATCTTCTCAAGCACTACAAAACATGGTTAGTATGTTATCCATCAAGAAGTCAATGACTACTTTACTTGTTGCTCTTTTTGTTGGAATTGCTTCCACCCATTTTGCAAAGTAGTTTGTAGCCACAAGGATCCAAGAATGACCTCCATTATACTTGCCATATATATCTCCAATGAAATCAATGCCCCATTGCTAAAATGGTTCCTAGAATGCGACTGGTCTTAGTGGAAGATTACCTAAGAACTTCAGCTTCCTAGAAAACCTTTGGCATGCATCACATGTTCTAACTAGTTTGTGAGCATCTTTGAAAACTGTAGGCCACCAGAATCCAGCTCTTAAGACCTTATGAGTAGTGGTCTTAGCCATGTAATTTCCACCACACATTCCACTATGCATCTCATTTAATAGATTAGAATCTTTGGCCTTATCAACACATTTCAACATAACACCTTCCAGATTACTCCACCATAGTTCACCATTTATAATCACATACTTGATGGATTGTAACTTGAGAGTCCTCTTTTTTTGTCAGTTAATCCTTCAAGGCATTGCATCTTTTGCAAGTAATAGATAACATTCTTATACCAATCACAGCCTTGCATATCACAAATATGTGATTTGTCAAAGTCATCCTCAAGATTTATTTGATTGGAATCTAGATTTGCTTCAGCCATCGGCTTGGCTAACCCTTGACCTCTTACCAATTTGGTGATTTGGATGTCAATATTAAATTCTTGTATTTTGTTTATCCATCTACATCTCCTACCCATGACTTCTTGTTAGGTGAAGATGTCCTTAACAACTGCATTAGTAACATATGTCACAATTGTAGCCCCCACAAGATATGTTCTAAAAAATTTTATAGCTTTGACCAACGCACATGCTTGTTTCTCAATCAAGTCATATTTTAATTCTGCAACCTGAAGATATTTTTTTAAAAATGTGATGGGTTGTTCAAAACCCTCTTGATTCTTTTGTAGCAGGACTGCAACAATAGTGTGGAATGATGCAAATGAGAATATTTGCACTAGCTTGGAAAATTTAGGGGTCCTTAAGACTGGGGCCTCCTTAATTGCTTGAAAAGCATTACTTGGCTCTTCATTCCATTCCACTTTCTCACCCTTTTTCAACATCTTGGATATAGGGCGAGTGAATCTCTGCAAAATTTGTAACAAATATTCTTAGGAAGTTAATTTGACCAAAGAATGATTGAATTCCTTTCACATTCTTTGGTTGTGGAATTTTGTCAATGGCAGTTACTCTCTTAGGGTCAATCCTCACCCCTTCCTTGGATACAATGTGTCCTAGCAATTTTCCTTCAATAACTCCAAAGGAACATTTCTTTGGTTTGAGTGAAATAGCATATTCAAGGGCCTTGATGAAAATATTGTCCAAGTGCATGCAATGGTCTTCCTCTTTCTTGGAGTAAGTAGTTAAGTCATCCTGGTATATTTCCAAAAAAAAATCAATAAAATTAGAAAAGGCTATATCCATAGCCCTTTGAAAATTAGCACCTGCATTAGTCAAGCCAAATGGAATTCTAACATAGACATAGGTGCCCCATGGAGTATTAAATGTAGTCTTGTACTACTCATAATCCTTCAATTTAACTTGGTTATAGCCAAAAAAACCATCCATCATGGAAAATAACTCACAACTAGTCACCTTCTGCAACATGGCTTCCATGTTAGGTAGTGGATAGTTATCCTTCAATGAGGATACGTTGAGATTCTTGAAGTCAACACATAATCCGATATCCCCATTCTTCTTTCCAACTAGCAAGAGATTAGACACCCAAGATGAGTGCCTAATTGGTTTAATTATGCCAGCATCCCTTAGCTTCACTAGTTCCTCTTGCATTTTTGGAGCTAAGGTTGGATTGATAGGTCTTTGCTTTTGCTAGAAAGGCTTTGTATTAGCCTTTATAGTAATTTCATGTTGAAAAAATTCCTCCTTGTATGCTTTCAAATCATCATATGACTGGAAGCAAAGACATGTCTATACTTTCTCAACAAAGCAATCAACATTTCCTTGATCTTGGGCTTCATTTTCTTTCCCATATAAACCTTTTTAGGAGCATTTTTAGTTCCTAGGTTTACTTCTTTCAAATCCTCTAGATGGGTAGCAGTTGTCTTGGCATTGATTTGTCTTGGTTGTCAAAAAATCTCTAAGGCCACAAGGCCCTTAGGAATCTTATTTTTCTTCAACTGGATGACCTCATTACCAAAGAGTGTCCTTTCCATCCACTGTTTCAACAAAGGCTCCAAAATCAATCTTTGACTGTCATATTTGTCTATACATTTCAAAAATCTCAAGATGTCTTCATCATCATTGAAGAATTTCCAATTGTGTATATTGTCAAGGATTGAAGGCCTTGTTTGTACCTCAACCTTAGAGATACCAGCAAAATTTATGTCATCAGGCCTAAGTGCAATGTTTGCTAGCAAATCTGCCACTCTATTTTGGCCTCTCTCCATCCAATCTATTCCAAATGCATCAAACTACTCAATGGAATCCCAAACAACATTCTTGTATTGCTTCAATATCTTATTCTTAGATGCATATTTGGATCTAACTTGGGATATTACCGAGTATGAATCACCAATCACTTTCAACTTCTTTATCCCATGTTTTTTAGCTAGCCTCAACCCTAGTAGCAAGGCCTCATACTCTGCCACATTGTTTGTACAAAAAATGAATAAGTGAAAGAAAATTTGAATGTTTTGCCTCTGGGTGAAGCTAATAATATTCCTGCACCCAATCCTTCTTTGGAACTTGCACCATCAAAATACATTGTCCAAAGATCATTGTTACCAGATAATTTGGTCATTTTCTTTTCAATAGGTGCAAGCTACCTATCACTTTCTCTTGGTAACTCTTCTACCTTGAAATCACTAAGGTCAATGTCATCAAAGTGAACTGTATCATCTTCAGGGACATGTTCAATCATGTGTGGTACCTTTGATTCTCTAACCATCTTGGCATCTTTGCCATAAATTGGGAACGTGGCAAAAGAAATATCACATTGCATACTAACCCCCATGGAGGCACTCCATTTTCTAGATAGCAACATTCCATAATTTGGTGGAATGTCCACCACTACCATTCATTCTAATTTTTTTCTATGGGAGTGCAGCTAGTTTATATGGGAGCTCATTTATTACGCCAATCATAGGGACTTCCCTAGGATCCATACCATAGCATTTTCCCTGGGTACTATCAATTTTCAATCCCTTTGCCTCAATAATTTTAGCAGACATAATATTATTAGATGCTCTTGAGTCAATCATATAATTCTTCAATAATTTTCCATCTACAATCAAAGTTACAAAAAATGGATCTATATTTCTAGGACAGGCAGTTATTGAATTTCCTAGATAAATGTGAGGGATTTTAATGATTGCTCCCTCAACCATCCTTTTCTTTCCTCTCTTTCCCACTCACTTTGGGTGGAGTTGACACCACTGATTCGTTACAGGTTGTAGTAGCCCCATTGATAAGGGCTACTTCCTTTTGTTTATTCTCATCAATTCTCACCATTTCAAGAAAAGGAACAAAAACTTTGACTTGTGAAAGTAATTGAAACATATCAACATGGGTATATTTAGGTAGATCAATTGGAACCATACCTCTTTTAGTGTTGCTCTCCTTCTATTACTCACCTTTTGTTTCAACTTTAGGCTTGGCACCCTTCTTCTCAAGCTCAAAATTTTTCTTTTGTGCTTTCACCTTCACATCAAAAGGATTGACTTCTCCATCAACCTTTGGTTTCTCATCCATCTTTTCCCAAATCTTGTCTCCCTCAGCTTCCCTAGCTTTGACTCCATCCACTTTACTATCAAATTTTGGTTCCTTTCCCTTTGCATTCTTCTTTTTGATGAAGAGGCTAGTAGACTTTCCTTGGTCACCACCCACCGTTCTATTTCTCAGATGATAAGAACCTCTTCCTTGTGTGGCCAAGGCTACTGTCAACCTTGCAATTTCCTCTAAAGGTCTCCTTAAAGACACATCATCTTTAGTTGTTTCCAATGCACACACCTCATGGCCATTGTCATTCTCTTCACCAAAAAGAACTTGTTGGTGATATACATTTTCTCTTTCCCTTTGGCCATCCACATCAAGCTCATCAGACTCCACATCAAATGAGCATTCATTATCAACAAAATCAAACCTGCTCATGATTACATTTATTTCAACATCATCATTATGGGACTGATCATAATCTTCGAGTGTATCTTCATCAACTTCCACCAATTGTGCAACTGCACATTGGTGAGGAGAATGTGGCAACTAGCAAACCATGCACCAAGGAGTTTCATCAGTGAAGTTTGCAGAATGTTTTTGCAAAGGGTCAGGTGTGACCTAATCTTGTTTACCTTTCTAATTATTTGGGACTAGCTTTCCATTCTGCCAGTTGGTTTTGTAAGGGTAATCTTGAATCCTTAGAGGCTTTTCATTCTTCTGAAACATTTGTTTATTATTTCCAAGCCCCTTTTCACTTTTAGCCATAATATATTTGATTTCCTTGAGGGTATTCATCAAATTATCCCATCTCTCATCATAAGTGTGATTTGAGCCAAAAGATTTTTCTTGTCTATCCTTGGGATTCTTCAAAATGTTGACATCATCTCTTCTTCCCACCTTACCTGAAGCTCTTCTATTACTTTCAATGTGCAAAGAAATTTTAAAAGCATCCCTCAAGGTTTGAGGGTCTTTTTCTCTCAGGTTGTAAGCCATCTTAGCATCAAATGCATTACAATAAGTAACCAAACACACTGGATCATTCAACCTCAAGTTTTGTGGCAATCTATTCATAGCCTTTTGGAATCTGATATTGAAATTAGACACCATCTCATTTTTTTGTCCTTTGGTGATATTGTTAAATTCATTTAGCATAAAGTTGGGGTTAGTCTTATCTCCATATTGCTCTCTAAAGACTCTCTTGAATTCCTCCCATGAGCCAATGCTAATGTCAGGCAAACCTCTGTACCAATCCCTAGCATCTTCTGTTAGGGACAACATGAACAACTTCATAACCACATCCTCATGTTCTACCTTATAATCATCAAGCATATTCAAGAAAACCCTTAAGTGATCCTCCCCAGATATTGCATTATTTCTAGTAAACTTGCTCAACACAATCCTGATATCATTGTCAATGGGATTTGGGCATCCAAGGATCCCATCAAAGCATAATTTCCTATACATTTCCAATTGCATAGGCCATCTATGAAATTGATTGTCTCTGTCCTCATTACCTCTATTAGCTTCTCCACCTCCTCTCTTATGATCCATATTTTTGTTAGTAAATTGATTGTGGGTACAATCATTACCACTTGTGTTCAGAGATGGAATGATCTATATGACCAAAGGTCTTCCCATCAACTAAGGGTGTAGGCTTCATTGTGGATTGAGAAGGATCTTGTGAACTAGATGCTACAACACCTTCTACTAACCATGAAGTATTCAAGAAATCAAGTTTTCTCTTCATCTCAACATTAGTTTCCATAATCTCCATCTTTTCTAATTCCTTTTTAAGAGTCTCATTCTCCTTTCTTAATTGATCCATAGCAGACTTTGATTTAGGGGGTAAGGGAGGCTTTTCAGATGTATATTTTTCATTGATAGCCAAATTCTTTATAGGCTACTTACCTTTATCAACCGGTGTGTTGGACACATTTTCAGGAAGGTATGGAGCAACATTACTAGTGACTGCAGACTTGGTTCGAGTAGTGGTATTGTCATCTTTTACAAGGTCAAGCTAAATCTTCTTGTCAAGAATTTCATAAACAACAATACCTTTGGTAATTGGTTCTGGTTTAGCCTAGTTCATGAGTCTCATCTTTTCCAATTTTCTTATCAGACTCTCTCTTTCATTCATAGCATTCCTAATCTTCTCCTCTCTCCTTATCCTTATTTCTTCTTATCTCAGCCTAGATTTGAACCTCTATTTTAAGAGCACTAATATCTCCAAAAACCTCTTTAGGATCTGGGAAAGTGATTTATGAACCAAAAGTCTCTTCCATATTTATTAGGTTTTGGGAATCTTCATTGGATCCAATTAACAAATCAGGTGGCAAAGGTGAATATCCATTGGTTGTAGGAGGGAGAATGTCTCCAACAACAACATTGGTAGTATCAACATTATTACGGTGGGTTCTACTTCTACTTCTTGACTACCTAGGTCTAGACTTAGGGATATTCACAACATTCTTATTTATACAATCTTCTTCATCCTCATAATCTAACCCCAACAAATTTTGTTGGCTTTCATGACTGCAAGAATTTCTTGAAGGAATTTGATTTTTAGGGACAAGATGTGGAGTAGACTTGTATTTGTGTCACTTTGGACCCATTAAGGTGGAATCCATGTTGGATGTTGTGGTTGTGTTGTTGATATGTGGTTGTCATTGATGTCAACACTATTAGCATTGTTGTATTAAAGGTTGTATATGTCGAGGATATTGAGAAAATTGTTGAAGGAAGAGTTGCAGGTTGTCAGTGGAATAGTGTAGGTCAAGAAGGTGTTTTGTTCTATACGTTGAAGATCAATTGTTGTGGACTAAAGAGTTTATTGTTGAGAGTATCTAGTTCATCTATCAGAAGTTTCAGAGGTCTACGTGAAAATTTGATCGTGTTATGATCAATTTTGTTCTGATAGTGTTTTTATGGTCTTTGTCAATGTTCCTGATTGAAGTTTATGTGATTCTGGTAATTTTTGTTGTTGCGAATGCTTCTTTGTTTGTTGTTGCTTGTGGATGCTTCTAGATCATTCTCTATCCTTTTTGTATGTCTGCGTTGATCGGTGTGCTCGTGGTCAAAGATTTTTCTCGTGTATGTTCAGGTTTTCATGTTCTTGGCGAGCATGATGGTTGTAACGTGTTGCGGATCCTTGGAGATTTAAATTTGAATGTTTGGCATGCTCGAGGATATTGTTTTAGGTCACATCATAATATTAGCCAATGGTGTTTGATTCAGATTGAAAAATTATTTGTAAATTTGGGGCTAACATTGTAAATATGTTTTATATTTTTGGCCAACGAAGTTGTTGATGTAAATCCAGGTTGCAGATATATAAGAGTAGTTATTGATCTATTCATTCAATTGAAGAGCAGAGTGTGAAGAATTTTGAGCGGAGTGTGAAGGAGTGTTTTTGTGCTTGACTGGAACTGTAATCAGGGTTTTGTAGAAGCTATTTTCTCAGTTTATACCCTGCGGATCTAATCTGAATTGCTTTGTAATGTTGGGTAGTGAGCCCTTTTGTATTTGAGTAGTGAGCTCTAGGAATTGTACCTTAATACATGTGCATTCCCATTATTTTTCATTATACTTTTAACAGGGTATAATATTGTGGACTAACATCCACTGTGGTTTTTCCCCTAATAGGGTTTCCACGTAAAAATCTTGGTGTTCTATGTGCTTTTGATGTGTTGATTGTTCATGGTTTATTGTTCATTCATCAAATCTAAGATTAAGTTAAGTAAAGTTTGAAAAGTTTAAATATTTTGTGACAACTGATTTAGCCCCCCCCCCTCTCAATTGTTTGTCCTTGTTTTTCCAACAATTGGTATCAGAGAAGGTTCCTCTGAAGAAGTTCAAAAGCTTGAGGTGATCTGAGATGGCATCATACAAGAAGGATAGTCCTAGATTCGATGGAACAAACTATTCATTATGGAAAGCTAGGATGGAGTGCCATTTGAGGTGTATTGGTGAACCCTACTGGAAGATTACAAAGAATCCATATGTTATTCATCAGAATGGTCCTTCCATTGCTGATGAGATTAAAGAAGCTGAGAATAATATCAAGGTTATTGAAGCTTTGTTGAGTTCTTTGACAGATTCAGAAATGACAAATGTGATAGGTCTGAAGACAGCTCATGATATTTGGACAAAGCTGGGAACTTTGTATGAAGGATATGTGCATGTGAAGATGGCTAAGCTACAGAGTTTGAAAGGAAAGTATGAAAATTTGAAGATGGGTGAAGATGAAAATATTTCTTCTTTTATGCAAAGAGTAAATGAATTTGTGATGGGTATTAGATGTGTCAATGGTACCCTGGAAGAGGAAGAAATTGTAGCTAAAGTACTCAGATCATTGCCTCCCTCCTACAAAGCAAAGGCTCATGCTATTGAAGAATTCAGATCAGTAACAAATGTGGCTAGGGACACATTGATTGGTAAACTTGATGCCTTTGAGTTGAGTGAATTTGGTGAATCTGTTCCCAAGACTGAAACTACATGTAAGGCTACTGTATCTGGAAGAAACAAGCAAAGATATGATTTGGGAGAGTGTTCCATAAAGTCATTCAATTATGAGGAAGAAATGAAACAACTTGAAGATGAAGAAAGAGAAGTAGAAGAGTTGGAAGCACTGATTGTGAAGAAAGAAGGCAAAGGACAAAGTAAGTATAAAGGAATGTTGCCTATTAAATGTTTCTCTTGCAATAGAATAGGTCATTTTGCATCAAGGTGTCCTAAAAGAGTTCTTAGGACTAAGCCTAACAAATCTAGATTTCAAAAGAAATGTTATTATCTTGAAGGAGTGACTGATGAAGAGTCTGATAAAGATAATGGAAATGAAGATGAATGGGTGTTCCTTGCTATCAAGGAAAATGGTCTGGTGGCTACTGAATCTGCTAAAGTTGAGAAAGCTCTTGCAGCCCAAATTGAAGAAAAGGATGAGTGGGTTATTGACAGTGGATGCTCACATCATATGAATGGTGACAAAAGAAAATTTGTAAGTCTAGAGAAGTATGATGGTGGGGTTGTAAGATTAAGAGATAACAATGCTGGTGTGATTCATGGCAGAGGATCTATTTGTCTTGGTGGTAAGCATAACATTGATGATGTCCTTTATGTTGAATGCTTGAAGCACAATTTTTTGAGTGTTAGATAGATGGTTGACAAGGGCTATTATCTTCAGTTCAAAGGTGGAAGATGCAAGATACTTGGAAGTTTTGGAAATGTAATTGCTTCAAGTAAAAAGATAAAAGGTAATATTTTTCACCTAAATGTTGCTAGTGAAAGTTGTTTAATTGCTCAAGTAGATGAAAGTTGGTTATGGCATAGGAGGTTGTGTCATGTGAATTTTGATAACATTGTCAAAGTAAGTTCCACTCAAGCAGTAAGAGATCTACCTAAGCTAGTAAAGCTTGCTAATACAATTTGCAAGGAATTTAGATGGGAAAACATACTAGAGTTTCTTTTCAAAGTAAACATCATTCTAATGGATTACTGGAGCTGGTACACATTGATCTATGTGGTCCCTCTAGAGTCAAAAGTCTTCATGGAGAAAGGTAGTTTATGTTGCTTATTGATGATTACTCTAGGATGATATGGGTTGCTTTCTTAAGAGAAAAATGCGAAGCATTAGAGAAGTTCAAAAGTTTCAAAGCTATGGTAGAGAATGAGAAAGGTCTGAAAATCAAATGCTTAAGGTTAGACAGAGGTGGTGAGTTCGCCTCCAGGGAGTTCAATTATTTTTGTGAAGAACATGGAATCAAAAGACAATTATCTGCTCCCTGAATCCCTCAACATAATGGAGTTGTAGAGAGAAAGAATAGAACAATTATGGATGTTGCTAGAACAATGATGATAGAAGGAAATGTGCCTCACATCTATTGGATTGAAGTCGTAAGCACTGTTGTCTACACTTTAAACTGGGTAAATGTCAATGGTAATTTTGGCAAGACTCCTTTTGAACTATTGTTTGGTTATAAGCCTATTGTTAACTATTTCAAGATCTTTGGAAGCAAATGCTACATCAAGAGAGATGAGGACATAGGCAAGTTTGATGCAAGAAGCGATGAAGGAATATTTCTAGGTTACTCTACCAAGAGCAAGGCTTACCAGTGCTATAAAAAAAGATTAAGAAAAATGGTTGAAATTGCAAATGTTAGAGTTGATAAGGATTTTGATAAATCATCCAAATACTGTGCATATGATTCAGATAAAGAGGAAGACAATACAAACAAAGGAAAAAAATGCTCAGACACATAATCAACTTCAAATTGTTCCATATGTTCTAGTAAATCAAGGTAGTCAGGAAGCAAAGACAAGTGCAAGTGTAGAAGAAAGAATAGAAGAACCAGAAGTTTGAGAAAGTCCTAAGGTTCCAAGGTATGTAAAGCTAAATCATTCTAAAAATCAAATTATAGGAGACAAGAATAAAGGTGTGCAAACTAGAAAAAAAAATGCAGAAGAGTATTGCTTGATTTCCAAGATTGAGCCTAATGATGTCAATGAAGCTTGCAATGATGAACACTAGATGGAAGCTATGAAGAACTTATGTAGATTGAAAAGAATGATACATGGATACTTGTTCCTAGACCTAAAGAAAAAAATGTGATTGGTACTAAATGGGTCTTTCGGAATAAGTTGAATGAGCAAGGTGAAGTGGTCAGGAATAAAGCAAGACTGGTATGTAAAGGGTATTCACAAATGGAAGGTATTGATTTTGAAGAAACCTTTGCCCCTGTTGCCAGAATTGAAGCTGTAAGACTATTTCTTGCTTATGTTGCATATAAGAACTATAAAGTCTATCAAATGGATGTGAAGTCAACTTTTTTGAATGGTGAGCTAGAAGAAGTATATATTGAACAGCTGGATGGATTTCAACTTTACTGATTAAAGAAAGCTCTATATGGACTCAAGCAAGCCCTCAGACCCTGGTATGCTAGACTAGATAAATATTTACTAAAGCTTTGATTCAATAAAGGTACTGTTGACAATAATTTGTATTTCAAGTTGGATCATGACAAAGAGTTGATTATTGAGGTCTTTGTTGATGACATTATTTTTGGAGGAGATGATAATCTATGTATGAAGTTTGCTGATGAAATGAAGAGTAAATTTGAAATGAGTATGATTGGAGAGATGAAGTTCTTTCTGAGATTACAAGTTACTCAGTTAGACAATGGAATTTTCATATCTCAGTCTAAATATGTGAAAGAGCTGTTGAAGAAATTTGGCATGGAAGACTCAAAGCCTGCTGGTACTCCCATGGTAACCGGATGCAAGTTAACACAAAATGATGATTCCCCTAAGGCAAATCAAACAAGATACAGGTCAATTATTGGTGGATTGCTTTAATTAACTCAAACTAGACCAGACATTATAAATGTTGTATATATGGTTGCTAGATTTTAGGCTGATCCAAAAGAGTTGCATGTGACTATTGTAAAGAGAATCTTCAGATATCTAAAAGGAATAGTTGACTTTGGACTTTGATATCCTAAGGATGATGATCTTACTTTGAATGCATATACTGATGCGGATTGGGTAGGAGATGTAGATGAAAGGAAGAGTACTAGCAGTAGTGCCTTCTTCCTAGGGAAGAATTCAGTGTCTTGGTTGAGTAAAAAGAAGAATTCCATTTCTCTATCTACTGCTGAAGCAGAGTATATTGATGCTGCAAATAACTATACTCAAGTGATGTGGATGAAACAGATGCTGAAAGATATTAGAGTAGTATATGATGAACCTATTGCCATATACTGTGACAACTCAAGTGCAATCAACATATCAAAGAATCTGGTGCTACACTCTAAGACCAAGCATATATCAATCAAGTTTCACTTCTTGAGGGAAAAAGTGAATGAGAGAGAAGTCAGACTGGAGTATGTGCCTTCCAAAGAATAGGTTGCAGACATTTTCACCAATTTGTTGCTGAAGGATACTTTTGAATATCTCAAAGGGATGCTAGGGGTGATTACCCCTCCTGATATGAACTAAAAGATGCATTTACTTGCATCAATCTATGCACTTCATAGATATTTCCTTATCCGGATTGATGCTTCTGTGGCTGTTACCAGGGGGAGTAGTCAGATGTGTAGAAATGTGGTTCATAGCTTGTATGTGGGAAGATAATGTTTATCTTTTCCATTGATGTCAAAGGGGGAGAAGAGCAATGTGAAAATATCTTTGGGGAGAAGAGAAATTGAGGAGAAGAGTTAGAATCTAAGGGGGAATAAGTTAGTTGTGTTGATGGTATTTTTCACATCATGTGTTGCCATCAATGCCAAAGGGGGAGATTGTTGGATGTTGTGGTTGTGTTGTTGATATGTGGTTTTCATTGATGTCAACACTATTAGAATTGTTGTATTGAAGGTTGTATATGCCGAGGATATTGAGAAAATTGAAGGAAGAGTTGTAGGTTGCTAGTGGAATAGTGTAGGTCAAGAAGGTGTTTTGTTTTGTACGTTGAAGATCAATTGTTGTGGACTAAAGTGTTTATTGTTGAGAGTATCTAGTTCATCTACCAGAAGTTTCAGAGGTCCACATGAAGATTTGATCGTGTTATGATCAGTTGTGTTCTGACAGTGTTTTTGTGGTCTTTGTCAGTGTTCCTGATTGAAGTTTATGTGATTCTAGTAATTTATGTTGCTGCGGATGCTTCTCTGTTAGTTCTTGTTGCTTGTGGATGCTTTTAGATCATTCTCTATCCTTGTTGTACGTTCATGTTGATCGGTGTGCTTGTGGTCAAATATTTTTCTTGTGTATGTTTGGGTTTTCATGTTCTTGGTCGACATGATGGTTGTAACGTGTTGCAGATCCTTGGAGATTTAATTTTGAATGTTTCATGCACTCAAGGATATTGTTTTAGTTCATCATAATATTAGCCGATGGTGTTTGATTCAGATTGAAAATTTTATTTGTAAATTTGGGGCTGACACTGTAAATATGTTTTATATTTTTGGCCGACAGAGTTGTTGATGTAAATCTAGGTTGTGGATATATAAGAGTGGTTATTGATCTATTCATTCGATTGAAGAGCAGAGTGTGAAGAAGTTTGAGCGGAGTGTGAAGGAGTGTTTCAGTGCTTAACTAGAACTCTAATCAGGGTTTTGTAGAAGCTATTTTCTTAGTTCATACCCTACGGATCTAATCCGAATTGCTTTGTATTGTTGGGAAGTGAGCCCTTTTGTATTTAAGCAGTGAGCTCTAGGCAGTGTGCCTGAATGCATGTGCATTCCCATTATTTTTCATTATACTTTTAACAGGGTATAATATTGTGGACTAACATCCACCGTGGTTTTTCCCCTAACAGGGTTTCCACATAAAAATCTTGGTGTTCTATGTGCTTTTGATGTGTTGATTGTTCATGGTTTATTGTTGATTCATTAGATCTGAGATTAAGTTAAGTTTGAAAAGTTTAAATATTCTATGACAACTGATTCACCCCCCCCCTCTCAGTTGTTTGTCCTTGTTTTTCCAACAATCCATTGATTGGAGTTTGAATCCTTCTATAACCATTGACCCTTTTGCTTGGGAATCTTTTGAAGCTCACCTTCCAGCTTTTCTTTCAAATCCTTCTTCATGTGAGCTCTGATATTCCTCATCTTTCTTTTGCAATTCTTCTTCTTCAACGCCTTCTTAATTTCTTCAAATAATGCACACTGGTGCAGAGACTTTAGATTCACCACCCAAAATGATTGGGGATTCTGAATAATGATTTGATTTATGCGGACCTTCAAAGAATTACAAGGATTTTCAAACACAAAGAACTCCTAAGCCAACCCTCAACACTCTAAGTGGAAGATTTGCAAGGACACACAAAAACTTGATAGGATTTATGCAAATGACCTTCAAAATGATAAATGGCAAGAGTATTCAACAAGCTTTAGCAAGATTTGACAAATATTTGCAAAAAATTACACCCTCTTATGAATGTATTTGACTCTAATTGCAATGCTTGGACAAAGCATACTGGGACATGAATATTTTCACAAATTTCCCCAGTAGAGTCACCAATCTATTGGTGGTTTTTTAAGAACCAAACTAGTCTTCAAGGAAGCTTATGGAATTGCCAATTCCAATCCTTAGCAACCTAAAGGGATTGGCCAATGAATGAGTGAAAGCAACAATGCTTTCCTCTTGCACTTTGGGCTTTGCAAAACCTAGGAGGGTGATCCCACAATGTACCTAAAAACTCATACGCTCAATAACAAGATACATTGCAAACAACAAAGAAATTCTCATATAATGACTCAATAAATGGAATATTTCTAGAAACTGGTTACTCCTAATTTGCAAAACTCAACATTTAGAGCATGAGAATGAAAGAACTTAAAATGAAATAATAACAATTGTAGTTCATTTGGAAATTTGCTTATGAATTTGATTTTCTATTGAATAACCAAGAAGATATATTATGAATACATAACTCAGAGCGGTGCCTTAACCTAGGAAAGGAATCAATATCAACATGGATATAACTTGAAAAAATTAATACACAACAACATAAAGCTTTGATAATACTACATTACAACATCACAACATTGTATCCCAAACCATAACTTCTTATAGAGATATTTGTACTTGAATTACATGAATCTATAGCTTCATCCAAACAATTTCATTAATTCTTTGAATTAAAAACAAGGACAAAACCACACATTCATTGGAAATCAATGAAGACTAATCAAACAACCATTGATCATTCTATGAATAATTCGTGAAATGAATACACCAGGAGAGAAATGGCTTTAAATTTACACCATTTTCTATTCAATTGCAAGTATTGTTATCAAAATTACATATGCATATTGACAAGACTCAAAACCCAAGACAAAACTCTAAAATGTTCTTTGTATTCTCATTACAAATTTTTTTGTGTTCAATCAACAACCAACCTGTACATCTTGCTGTGAATTCCTTCTTATAGAAATGAAGGAGCAAACAAGCTTCGGGCCAGAATGTACACATGTCCTACTTTCATTGGATCGATACAATAGATATTCCCCAATGCAGTTACATTTGTAATTCAAATGGAGGGAAATATCACATGGGACAAAAACCATTTACATTTGTTGATGAAGATCTTGTCCTGCCTTCCAAAAGGAACCTTTCTTTGTTGTAGCATTACACCCACATGCTTTCAAAATTTCATCCATGTACACCAAGCTTGAATGAAAGAAAAGCATAAAGTGAAGAAAGAGAAAGAGGACAAAGTTACCTCTACGTCTGCACCCTTATCAACAATTTCAAATTGGGGAGAAAACAATATTTTATCCTTAAATTATCAAAGGCCTAATCTATACTAGTTCTAGGCCATGTATTGTTTTTCTCTGAACCGTTATTCACCATTATTGCAAACCAAAAGACCAAAATTGTGTTGACCATCCCATAGCAGTAGCTCAATCCTCCAATACATCAAGGTACTTATCCTTCCATGCTTGAAATTCTTCCTTTGTGGGCCAACTGAATGTTATAACACTATCATCCTTTGTTCTATAAGGAGCATACTTGGTAACAACCTAGTGGCTTCCTTATCAAATTCTTCTAGAGAAATCCTAGCTTGAGTGAGCATGTCCATGTTGTCTTTCAACATTCTCATATCATTTCCTTCGCAGATCAAGGTTGCTTGCTTTGCAATTACATCATTTTCTTTCCTTCTCCAATCCTTCAAAGATTTGATTTCACCATACTCCCTCAAGATGTCAGGAAGAAGACCAAGATTCATCTCATTAAACCCTTTGACCAATTTCCTTATCTTAGCCTCCAAAGGCTCAATTCTCCCTTGAAATTCTTGCATTCCATTTTCCTGTCTAAGGGTTGGTTGGATGTTTTCAGAATTCTTCACATCATGCTTGGATCCTACAACCATTAACCTCAAATCTTGTAATCTACAAATCCATTTTTTAATAAGTGGTATGACCACTTCTTTGTCTCTATCAAAACTCCTTATATAATCAACCATGGAAGAATAATTAGCATGGATGCTAATTAATCTCTTGCCAATTCCCCTGTTGAGATGCTCTAGCACTCATGTTACAACCTTTAAATTGCTGACAAAAATCATCCTATCATGTTGATTGCACTTTTCATCATATGCCTTCAATTTTTCAAGCGATTCTTCTTTGCTAATTTCCTCTGCCTATTGTGTACCTGATGTGGTTGCTTCCTCGACTGATATGGGCACATTTCCCATATTATATGGCACAATTTCCATTGAAACATCTATGGAAGGGGCAGGAGGTGTTTGTGCTTGTGGTGAGTTAGGAGAAGCATAATATGTTTGAATTGGTCCACTGGATTGCATATTTTGTACCTTCTCCTTCAACAATGCCATTTCAATTTACAATTCCATTATTTATTGTTGGCCCTTGCCATATTGAATCAATAAGTCATTATACATCTTTACATTTTTTTCTTTTTCTATTGTCACTGATTCAACTATTGCCTTTGTGAATTGTGCAACATTTACCGACATAGTGGAAGATTCAATAGCATAGGTATCAAATACCCTCTTTATGATCAAGCCTCCTTTGTAGTCTGTAGCAGGTTCTACAACTTCTTGCTTTTTAGTATTTGAGGCTAGAGCCTAGATTGCCAAAGTATCCCACTGTTCACTAAAGGCTAATCCTTGCAGTGCAATTGTACCTTCCTCCTCATAAATGTATAGAGGCCTGTCATACCTCTTCACCATGTCAAAGGCTATTGCAGAGGCTAGGTCCCACTCTGGAAGTAGGAGAATACCACTTTTCTCACTAATTATCTTCCTTCCTGTGTAGTTATGCCTTGGAAGATTTCTTTCATTTCTTTCATTACTTGAGCTTGAATGACTTGATCAGGAAGCTCTAGATGGAGGCTTCTTTTCTTTGCAATGTTATTAATATATTCATCCTTCTTTGCTCCCCAAGAAAATTCTAAGAAGGACGAGGACTTGATAAATGAGTCATCATCCATGAATTGTTTACATGCCTCCTCTTGGACATCATCTCTGTTATTCATGCCCGAGAGGTCTTCCTTGCTCAACCTTAGGCCCAATTGTCGGTGTACAATCTCCCTAGGGGGAGAAGGGATACCTTGTTGC
This sequence comes from Sequoia sempervirens, assembly GCA_007258455.2. Lineage (NCBI taxonomy): Eukaryota > Viridiplantae > Streptophyta > Pinopsida > Cupressales > Cupressaceae > Sequoia > Sequoia sempervirens. Next base: position 250,796 of record VDFB02108654.1, read on the forward strand.
ATTTCCTCTTCAGTGACCAAAATCTCATCATCAAAATCTTCATCATAATCCACTAGGCCACTTGACTCAACCTTTTGTCTCTTAGGAGGTGGCTGCCTTGATGGTGATGAATGTCTAGGTGGTGAATCAATATCAATAATTGCAGGACCAGTTGACCTAGGAGGAGATGGTGGTGGCATTTGATCTACTGGTGAGGGGACTCTTTGTTCCTCTTGTTGAGAACAAGCAGTGATTGTTTCATTCTCTTTCACTCTTTCCTTCCTCCTTTTGAAGAAAATCACTTTCTTTGGGGGCTGAGAGGCTGGTCTCTCTTCCATCACAGGGTTTTCGCCCTCACCTAGTTCCTCTACTGCAATAGCTTTCCCCTTGTACTAAACCAATCTCTCTCCTTTTAATTGTCCAACCACCTACTCAATTGGAATACATACTCAATTCTTTGCATTTCATCTTTTATTTTTGCTCGAGCCAGGAATTGAGGGTCCTTAGATTGTAGTTTCCTCTCCAATTTATTAAAGGCAATCCAATTCATCTTTCGGTCATCTTGTTTCTAGAAGTCAAAAATGTTCCTTATCACATCCTTTGGAAAATAAAAATTATGAACAAATTTGGAACTTCTGATTTTGGCTTTGAATCACACCATGAATCCCTCCAGATCATGGTTTCTTAATCTTACTCTTTTCATTCCAAAAGGTTTAAGTACATCAGCTAGCTTCCTCCATCCTCCCTTCATAAAAAAATAAGAAAAACTAGTGTATGTAGGGAAAAAGGTTCCCTTACCCTAATCTTTCAAATGGTTGTCTTCAACATCTCCTAACTGCCACATTACTTCTAAGAAGCCAACTCTCAATGGCACATCTCTTGGAAAAATGTGAGGTGCAACCCTTGTTACATATACTCTCAAAATCATGTAGCTAGGATAAGGGATAACATCTCCCCAATTGTGGTCAATATTCAAATTCGGCCTCCTATCCTTAGGCCTCAAAAAATCATGTAGAGTGGCAGGGATTCTAAGCATATTTAGAATCAAAATTCTCCTTAGCTTAGAAGCAAAAAAAAATTCAAACACCACGTAATTGGATTTGCTATCATTCTTGTCAAGAATTGTGGTCCAACATTGGACAAGTAGATCCATATCTCCTTCCGTTTTTGTCCAATATCATATCTTTCTTAAAGTATGTAGCTCCCTTGAACAAAAACATGTGCATGAATAATGAATACCAATAGAATCTAACCCCCAATTCACAATTTTTCAATTTAACCAAGCCCTCATGAATCTTCTCTACCAAGTATCCTCCATAATCATATAGTGTGCAACATGTAGGGTGTTGGATGTGTGCAGCCACATACATCTCGGCCATGGGCATGCTTGTAGTTGGGTCATAACCTATGATTTGGCACAAGGAATAGAATGTCCTCTGAAAATAAGAGACAAAATAGTTGATGTGGTATGGCTCCTTATTAGAAGGGCCTAGAACAATCTTTCCTTGACCTTTAACATATGCCAAATAGTGTTGCAACACTGAAATTTTGAAGATATGTCTCACCCTCTCATATTTTGCCCTGAGTTCCTTCTCATCAATTTTCATCCACTCAGTCAATTTGAAGACCTCAACAATCTCTTGTCTGGTAACCTTAACCATTTCAATTCCATCATATGTCCTTGTAATTCTTGTAACTGGATCGTAATTTGTTGCCATTTCCTTTAGGAAGTCAACATCCATATACACATTTGGCACTACTACCTTCCCCATGTCCAATATCTAGGGGTTTCCAACAAGGATGCCACAGTTTTGGTTACCAAACCAGCAGTTATATTGTACCCATCCAATGTATGGTAATGTGGTGTCTTTGATAGTGCATTGTTTGTCAATAAGCCCTTCTATAATTTGTGTGCCTTGGAACAATGCATGACCCTTGGGTTTCTTAGAGGTGGAGGGTTTCAACTAGTCATTCAAATCTTGAACCAAAGGTCTAACTGGAGGTTTCAACCCAGAGGGTTGTTCTTTTGACAGACATTTTCACTTTAGGTGCCATGATTATAGGGTTTGCACAAACTAGGGTTTACTTTAGAGAAAATATAAGCTTACAGCTAAGGCAAGGGTTTGACGCAAAGAAATAGCAAGACTAAACAAGCTTAATTCGTTTGAATTGAATGTCAAACCTTAAAATAAAAGCAACAAACCAGAAAACCCTATTGACAAAATGATAGAGCAAGCACCTTCCTTAGCAAATTTTAAGACAATTACAAGGCAGAGTATCGATTTCACTTACTAGTTTATAGTTGCTTTGAGAACCCTAATTCTGGTCATTGAACGGGCTTGAAAATCACAAGAACTCCTTAGACGTGTTGGATGCTTTAACAATCTACAATTATGTTTTAAAGCAAGATTTTCTAGCTTTATGGTGGATCAATTTGGTAGTTCGACGTCATATCTGCCATTACTGTTCGCTCATGTGAACCATAACGACTCATTTGCCTTCAATCTTGAACTTTGAATTTTAGTCATCGATCATGCAATGAGATGGCTTGATGAATGTACAAGATCCAATCAAAGAAGTTTGAAAAATACGACTATAGACCCCAATCTCTATCGACCAACCAGAACCTGCCATGTGGATTTGCCTACAAGTCACCACGCAGGCTACACCATTTCCACAAGCGTTGAAAATATCCACGTGTTGGCCTCCCTGCTCCCCTGTTGGGTTTAACCTGTGTACAACTTATAGCAACGAGGTCACGGGGAGCAGCTCAAATTAAATCCGGTGCCTTCAACTTGTGTGCACTTTACTTCTCAAGCCTTCTTCCTGGGTACCTAACATCTAGACTTGACAAACAACTTAGATTAAAACATCTCGTCCACATTTAAAACATGTGGTTAAAAGATCCCTTTAGTAGCCCGTTCATTAATGTCTCCCAACCTAATGCCAAAATATTTCTGAAATATTTCATTTTTCACTATTTGAGGGACAAGAGATGAAGGTGGGTCCCTCGCAGGCTGGCGGGGAATGGTCAGGATTGACCCAGACTGTTTCATCTCAACCGTCGGTCTCTTAAAACCTACTATTCATTTCCTTTGAAAGATGATGGGCCCCTCTGACAAATGAGACATGTGACGCTCGCCCACCAGCCCACCCGAATATTTTAATGAATATTAAAATCAAACGGGGGCGTGGGGAGCGGTTAGGATTAAATCATACAAATCTGACGACCTACATAAAAACTTAAAACTACACGTGCGAGAGTTAGTGACTTAAAAGAGGGACCCGACTAGGTAGATGAGCGATAGGGACATAAAATTAAGACCCAAACATCATACCAATGCCAAAATATTAAAACCTAGACTTAGGGACAAGGGAAAATAATAAAAGATTTTGAACCCGCATAGTATGAAGCAATATTTATAATAAATCAATGGGTGACAATCGGGGATACTAGGATCAAGGGGTCGGTAAGTAAATGGATTTAATGGCTCAAGCCGTGACTTAAGAGACTGGGAATAGGTAAACACCAGTCAACAATGAAATAGAACACTTGCAAAGGGATAGGGTTTTTAGAGGGCTTAAGGCATACATAAACCTTACAGCATGATAACAACGGAAACCCTAAGGCCCAAGTCATGCCCAGATCACGACAACCAAATTTTGCACAAATATCAGTGGAACACAAAAAAATTTAGGGGTTCCATCACACTTCTCTCGTCAATGTCTAGTTTTCAATTTGGCATATAGTCTCTGTCAAACCATCAATATATTTTCTTTAGCCTTCTCCTTCGATCGATTTTCTTGGTATAGATTGTTCTTGGTCGATCAGGTTGGTAGTTCCCTCCTTGCCTTCCTCTTCACCTGATGACGAACCTTTTATTTCACTCGAGATGCTTCTTGGGGTGATGGTTTGTATGATTCTTTAGTAGTGTTCTCTTCACTTTCCTCTTCGTCCAACACTGATGGTACAGATGGTTCCTTGTTTTAGTCGACAAGATTAGTGTATGCTTCATCAAGAAGTGGTAAATTTCAAGCTATCTCTACCCATGCTCCCTTTGTACATTCTCATGTCTCAATAGTTCTCTTTCTCTCTCAACTACGACTTCTAGTTGCACTTCACTTCTTCTGGGTGGGCTCGGGCTTTCCCTCAAAAACTTTTCGCCTTCTTCGACTTTGACCCTCAACCATTGTCATCGTTCTCTTTGTTCTTTTATTCTCAGTGCTTTATTTTTTCGTCAATTGATTCTTGACCGCTTTTTATTAATTTCCTAGTTTTATTTAAGGTTAAAGGCATTAATTCCTCGACATACATCATCAGTCAGTGTCACACTCTTCTTCTTCCCTTTTGTTTCATTCTTCATATCATTGTAGTATATGTTGTCTTTGTTGTTCCTTGTCTTTCTTAGCTCGAAGATATTGTAGTATGATGTAGGGACGTGCAATTAGTATCAATAGTCTATCGAGAAGACGCTCCACCTCTGGGTTGACAGTTAGATTGTCCCAGATGGCAACTTGAGGGACCTCTCTCCCAAGTTTCCCTCCGTACATATTCCTTTAGCAAAATGTCCCACAAGTTTATCAAGTCTTCTGTCAACGCATCTTCTTTTTCTTTGTTTGCTTGTACAGGTTCTTCAACTGACTGACCCATTACAACACCATGATTCTCATCCGTGTTGTGTATCATTAGGGTTCATATCAGTAATGACGCCAAATGTTTACTCTTTAGGGCTACTTGACTCATTAATACAAAGAAAATGAAAATATATTAGTAATAAAACATATTAATTACTCAGACAATGCACAAAATATATGTATTGTATTCTTCATTCATCGAATAGGAAATAAGTACATAATACATAATGGGTGCAGTCCCCTATTATAAGTGCAAACATACAATATATAGCCAACTAACTCATTGGTTGACACCAATCGTCAACAACTACCAAGTACAACCACCCAACAGTCAGGGACTTAACTACATATTAACATTACTATTTATTTTTATCTTACTAACTCAATCGTCTAGAAATATCATGACATGAAAAGGGCTTAATGAGGAATGACTTAAAGAATTCATGAATCCAATGTTAGATGACCTAAGCCCATGGATAGAACCAAGAGAGATATTTGATGGTTTCCAAATGGCCACAAAAGGATAATTTTTCATTGACACACCCGACTGAGCTAGTTGAGATACCATTGGGGATCATGATAGAGAAGACACTGGGGGAAGTGAGCTAGTTTGGGTTCAATTAGAGCATCCCAAACTATTTGAAACCCACATCTTTAGTGGGAGGTACAAGACTAAATATTCCACTTCGTATTAAGCTTGGTTACAATAAGTAGGTGAGGGGAAAGCCATGAATAACCTTGGCAAGGTTTGTAACTCCTAAAAGGAGTATTTGGAAACCACTTCCAATTCTTCCACCATGGTTTGATGTAGTGGATTCCCACCTTGTCAACCATTTCACGGGGAACTATGTTTGAGATAGTTTGATAAGACTCCAAATCTTGATCACCAAGAATTTGAAATCTAACCAAGAAAACCAAGCCCTAGTATTCTTGGAGAAAAGATAAAAAAAATGGTGCAAATCCCATGTTTATAGAGCCTTAAGACATTGATCTAGGAAACTTTAACACAACGCTGATCCTAGCAAGTGATCACAAGAGACACCATAAGGAATGCTAATTGATTGATAACCTAGTTTTGAAGCCATTCCCATTCTAGATGAGCCACAACTTGATAACCTCTTGGGCATGCCAAATTCTCTTGGCAACAAAGGTGCATTGTATTCATAATGGCTCCTTCATAATGAAAGTGGTTTGAAAGCCTAGACCATGCCACAAACTATGACCAAAGGGTGTACCAAAAGCTATGCAATGATAGAGAAATTTTCAAGCTTCTTGGCCCTCTAAGGCATGGATGGCCAACTTGGCAAAATGTAAGTATCAATAAATCCAAGGCTACTAGAATCTTATGGGAGGCAACACAATTCCTAGGCAACTTAGTGAATACCTATGTTATGCTTCGTCAAGGCCTAGAATAAACTCTTGAGTCACTCTACCTTATGGTAAGAGGCTTTGGAAGGGACCCAACAAGATGAATGGTGGACATAGGTAGCAATGAGCACTTTAGAGCAAATCTAAAATTTCCACGTAAAGGAAAGAGGTTTGACAATCCAATAATACGTCTTTGCAATGTGATAAAAAACAACTTGCCACAAGTCAATAGGGGAAGATTGGACAACAAAATGGATGCCAAGAAAGTGAAAGATCTCCCTATGATAAACCCATTTCTAGCCAAAATTTTCAAGCCAAGCTAGTATGGGGAGAAAAGATTGGCAATAACTAAGTTTTCTTCCATTAGATGCCAAAATCAAAAGCATGCCAACATGTATTGACACTTAAAAGCATTATTGACATTATCCGTATCCTTGAGAAGAATGAGGAAGGAATGATCAACATAATGACTATTAAGAAGTTGGGAGGAAGAGTTAGGAAGAGAAATACCCTTGACACTTCATTGAGGGATAGAGTTGGCTAATAGGTAGCCAAACCTTCTATTGCCAAAACATACAATGTTGGTGCCAAAAGGCAACTTTGCCTGATGGAATGAAAAATCCCAAATGAGGAGGATTGCTACCCATTGATAGTAAGGTAGGTAATGTTGGCAGATGGTCAACGCTCCCCTCGGGATTTGTGACATGGACTAACCGCCTCTCGTAGATCTATTAACTTTGGTAGTTGTATCAAGCATCAATAGGTCGATCTTTTGGTGCAACAACTATGGGCCAACAATTGGTATCAAAGCCAAAGGTGTCCGGTTTGAATCCCCTCAGGTAACGCTAAGGGGGAGTTTGTTGGTAGATGGTCAGTACTCCCCTCGGGATTTGTGACATGGACTAACCGCCTCTCATGGATCCATTAACTCTAGTAGTTGTATCGGGCATTAATAGGTCGATATTTTGGTGCAACGACAACTGTGGGCCAATAGGTAAAGGCATATGCAAAAAGCATTTGAATTGAACCTATGAAATTCAGGCTAAAACCCAATGCTTGAAGCATGGTTAGAATGAAAGGCCATTCAATAAGGTCATAAACTTTTGCAAAATCAATTTTGATAAAGAGAGCCCATTGTTAAAAGCGTTCACCCCATTCCATACCTTCCCAAACAATAACAATATTATGAAGAATATAGAGGCCTTTGATAAAGCATGCTTGCTTTCATTGGATGAAAGTTGAAAATGTGAATGTGGAGCAAAAGAGCTTTGGCTATGATCTTGTATTTAGTATTCAAAAACATACTTGGCCACGTATTGCCAATCTCTTCCAAATCACTAGCCTTAGGTATGAATTTGATATTCCCTTTGTTTATGATGCCTCCCAAGGAGCTAGTAGAATAGGATTCATTATAGACCTATAAAAGGTCAAGGCCAATTGTGTCCCATAGTGTTTAATAGAATTCACAAGTGAACCCATCATAGCCTAGGGCCTTGTCATTGGCCATGGAGAAAACCACGTCTTGAATATCCACAAAGGATAGGTGTTGATCATAGAAGGTTCATTGAGAAGCAAAAAGCATAGTGGGAACAATGCTCACACATTGATGAAGAGCTTGTGCCACAACTAGGGAGGGGGCTTGAGCTTGGAAAACCTATTGGTAATGGTGAACAAAAGCTTGATGAATGGCAATGGTACCTTTCTTTGATGTGCTTGATCTTTTGAGAGGGTTGGAAAACTAAATGGGATTGAATGAATTCTTTGAAAAAATTGTCCCCAATTTTGAGCTAATGAAGGTGAAGCTTTCAACTAGGCACCTCGAGTTGTGTGCATACCAACAATCTACTTGTACTACCAAAGCCAAGCAACATGCAACTATAAGGAGAAAGGTAGAGTTTCTAGCTTGGCAATGGTGTTGTAGAGCTCTGATGTGGTGGCCTTGTATAACCAATGGTGAAAGGTTAGCTAGCACCTATAGATCTAGAGGAAATGAGTTGTATTTGATTGCATCATTTTGCCATTGAATCCAACCAACCTTGGGGGCCAAGCAAGGTTCAAGATTCCATATGCACAAGACATGCCATCACGAGCTAATGATTCAACAATGATGTGTTCAAGAAGAACATCTTAGGCACCTTGGGCCCACCATTTTCCATTCAATAAACAACCAAATTAGAAAGTGGTCAAAAAGGATAATCTCCAATAAATTCCTTGGAACTAGACTAGGGGCCATGCTTGAAAACAACCTTGGCAAACTTGACTTTAGCAAAATGAAAAAAGGAAAAATCCCTCTGTGAGATTTTGGATGGCTTCTATGCAAATCCCATGCAAACTAAAGAAGAGTTGACCCAACTAATGCAGCATGCTTTTAGAGGGGATATGACCCACAAAGTATCCAACAAGGGTTAAGTTTCAATAGACTTAGAAGAATTTTCAAAATCACGAACAAGGAAGACAACATCAAGAGCAGTAGAATTAGCTCATGTACTACTTTTGAAATGAACTTTTGTGATCGCTTGGGAACCATTTTCCTACATGTCCAAGCTTGAAGTAGACAAACTAACAAATGTGGGATTGTTTGGGTTGGTTGCTATATAAAAGAGTAAACATCACTTGAAGGTGATGAAACTAGAAAAACATATTATAAATGTAGACTTCTACTTCAAAATGTAGTATGAAACAAGGGTGACAAGGATAGTGGAGAGAGACAAGCAATAACATTTAAACCAAGCCTAGCCAAAACCCTAGTAGAGCCAACTTGAAATCAAATCTTACTTTTTCAACTATTTGGAATTCACAAGATCTATCCCATATTATGATGCACCCTTAAAATGTGTATTTAAGAAGACGTTCTCTTAAAATATCACACTAAACTCATGCTAAAACATGCTACTTGAATTATAATCAACACAAAAAATTTCATGCCCACTAAGAGGTTCCTTGCTAGAAAGTTTCATGGTAATTGTTATATCATCTTTAGCAGCAAGAAAATAGTAAATAAGAATGTTCTATCATGCATATGCCTTTATACCTATAAACATTTCTAGTGACCTTAGCATTCTCTTCATCTTCTTTGTTTGGAAGGAATACAAATAATATAGGACGCAAATTATGCACATTAGATGATGTTTGCCAATGTGAAAATGGACGCTAGACAAGTAACTTTAGTTTCATGGTGGAGAGACGATACAATGTTTCTCTATAATTAAGGTAAGATATAAATAATAAGAAACTGAATCGAACATATACACATTAGAGATAGAATAAGCCAGCAAAAGTTGTGTTACAAATCTTGTTGAAACACAGAGTATGTGAAATACCTAGTTATATAACCTTTATTTACCGATTAAAAATGCAAATATTTATGTTAGTTTCTGATTCAGGATGGAGAATACTATTTGAACATAGCCTTACCCGTGAACTAGCAAGCTTCGTTTGCAAAATACTCACCCACTGAAAATTAAACTAAATGCTGCATACACAAAGAACATATCTAAAGTATGGAAACATGGTTCATAAGTTATGCATAGTATTCATTTTGGAAATGATTTAAACCTTCTCTAAGAAAGAGAATGGACTTCAGACACAACACCTGTAGCCATCAACTTATGCAGTCTCAATTTCAGGATTGCAAACTGAACTTGCCGAATTGAGTTTCAAATTTGAAGCATCAGAGTCAAAGTTTGCTCAATTTTACGTAACACAGAGACAAAACAAAAATTCCAAGGAATGAAGGTGTATAAGAATTCTGTCATGTTTAATCTATTCCTTTTTCATGTCAGATGTCTGCAGAAATTTTTATATTCGGTAGACATTTTCTCAATATTTAAACAATAGACATGAAGCTTGATAAGGAAGCAATCATTTTTAATTTACAGTTAATGTGTCACTGTACAAAGATGACTTCATGTCTCCATTGCCTATAATCTGTTACGCATCCCAAAGGAAACTTGACCCTAGGTAGTAGGCAGATATATAATACTCCGATGTTTCATAGATTCAGTGAAGAATGTTATACACAGAAGTAAGCTAGAATAGGTGAGCTGTAAATACCAAATGGATGACAATTAACTGGAATAAACTTGTGGCATGTGGGTCAAAGAAGGAATGCCATTTTTTGTTTTGAGATCATGGATTCAGAAGCCTTCCTATCTGTAACAAGAGCAAGAGGAGAAAATACCCGCAGGCTTGTCCTTTAAAACAAGAGATTATCCTGTGGACATATCTTGTTGAACCTCCTTTAGAATGGCCACAAATCACCCCAAAAAGATCTGTGAGCTTGATGGTGAAGAGTTGGGTTTTTGCTTTTAGAAATAACTAGACGGTCAAGAGAGCCTTCTGATCCATCTCTTTTTGTGGCATGGCAGATATCCATAGTGATATGCTTGCCCCTTCTCACAGGAGAAAATATAATCCTACCCCATCCACTCCCAAGATCAGCAACAGGTCTGTCCTTTCCCTCCTCATATAAATCTTCTGCTCCAGTTGAATCAGAAGCATGACTAGCGTCTGTCTCATCGTCAGAAGTTACATACTCTGGTTCAGACTCAAACTGGTCCTCTGTTGCAAACAAATTCAGGATGTCAACTTTAAAGTGAAATAATTAAGAGCAAGCAGTAAAGGGATGAAATGAAGGATTGTTGATACTGACCATAATCAATGACCAGATCTTCTGGATTCTGCTTTGCATGTTGCTCCTTCAATGTGTCAAATTTCATTCCATCAAGGGGCCACGCTGACCTGTTTATGAAATCATAAAGAATGCAATCAGATAGTACACCTCCTCTTCTAACTTAACACTAGCTCAGGATTGTCCAAGCAGTAATAGTTAGAAGCATAATCTTAAGTACTCACTGAACTTGTGAGCTAAACATGTTCGGTGAGTTATGTGCCAGAAACACAGCGGGCGGATACTCATCAGTAAACAGATATCTTTTAGTTCTTTTTTTTTTTCAAATTTTTCTTTCATTGCTATGGATTTAAACAATTTTACAAGCTATGCATACTCTATTTCATTTAATCTTATTGTCACTAGTTCAGCAGGCTCTTATTTTCTTAGAGCTATAGATTGTTCGGGCAAAAGGAAAGATGCAACCTTCCAATTTCAGATTTTGAGAGATGCCATAGAGGAGGTTGGAGCCTCTAATGTTGTGCAGGTAGTGACCGATTTATCCCATGTGTTTAAATTAGTTGGATTGATGGTGGAGAGTGCTTATAAGCACATTTTTTGGGCCCTTTGTTGTGTGCATGCATTGAACGATACCTTTGGGTGAAGGCAGTGGTTGTTGAGGCTAGAGATGTGCAAATGTTCATTTGCAATCATCACACTTCACTTGCTTTATTTAGAACATTTTCAAAGAAGGAATTCCTCAAGCCTGTGGAGACTAGATATGCCAGCTACTTCATTTTAGTGGAGAGGATGATTGAGGTCCAAGAGGCTCTACAATTAATAGTGGTCAATGTAGAGTGGGGTAGATGGCATGAGTCAAGCACACTAGAGGGAAGAAGTGTGAAACAAAAAATCCTTGATGATAACTGGTGGTCCACAATGAGGTAAGAAAATTGGGATTGCTGATTTTATTATTTATTGCTGATTCTAATTTTTGTAACTTGTTTGCACTTGCAGATATGTTTGCTCCTTCATCCAATCTATTGTGCAAATGATTAGATATGTTGATACTGACTCTCCTAGCCTTGGAGAGATTTATGAGACCTTTGATAGTATGCTTGGACAGATCAAGCAAGCAATTCATAGCAGGGATCCTACTTTGGGATTTTATGAGGAGCATCTTAGGCCCATTGTCATAGGACAGTGGGACATTATGAACACCCCGCTTCATATGGTAGCCTATACTCTCAATCCCAAATGGTATGCACTAAGACCTGGGAGAGTGCCTCCATCTCATGATGAAGAGGTGAAAGAAGGCTTCATGAGGGCCCTTACAAAAATGTATTCTTCAGAGGAATCTACTACACTTTGCACACAGTGGCTTGCATTTACCAATCTTCGTGGTCCAACCTTCAGCAAACCAGAGGTGAGGACGGATAGAGCTACATTGGCTTAAACCAACCCTATTGGATGGTGGACGTGGTATGGGAAGGATGCACCATAGTTGAGATTACTTGCCATTCATCTTCTTTCACAGGTTGCTAGTTCCTCTGCTGTAGAGAGGAATTGGTCCACATATAGCTTCATCCAATTAGTCAAGAGGAACAACCTTACCTCTAGATGATCGGAGAAGTTGGTGATTGGACATAGTGCTTTGTGGCTACAGGATCGCCAATCTCTTGAGTATCGTCAAACTCCAGCCTTATGTTGGGATGTTAATCTCGAAGATGCTATGCAGATTGAGGAGGAATGCATAGGAGGGGATTGGTTGGGGTTCCATTGGTTGAGGCAGACCCTTCTATTGACATGGACACTGATACTGACTTAGACTGGAGCTCCGATGGCGAGGGCAATGTTGATTTACACCTACCTGCTGATTAGGGACACTGGACAGCCATATATTTTCTTAGTTTTATGTTTATCATGTCATTTCATAGTTGAGACTTAGAGCCTTTGGGCATTTTTGTTATAATTATCAGACTCTTATATGATATGTATGCACATTGATAATGAAAAGCATTTGAATTTTGTTAATTTGTTTGTCAATTCTCATGTGAAATTTCAATTCAAGTCTAATGATATGTATTAAGCTTATACAATGTTTAGAATGAATGCTTTATCAGCGTTATGCTATGATCATTTGAAATTTCTCTATATTTTTAATCGGCCGTCCCCTGCTGTCCCCTAAAAAATGACCCAAAAGTAACCCCATACCGAAAACTCATCCCGCCGTACCCTACCATCCCCATCCCTGAAACCCTGTGGAGCATAGGGGAAAAGGGCTGTACAATTTGGTCATTATAGGTGATAAAACAAAAGAGTGTTTGAAACTTTGATCCATAATTGACTTGGATATACCAATACACAGTTGACCAACACAGATATAAATTTACTGATGTGTTGACTTAATGCTCTTATGTTACTGAAACCAACATATGTAAGTCAGATAGTAGATGTTTGCTTCAGCTATAGGCTGTCATCCATATCTTTTATCCAATTCACTCCAAGTACATGCTCAAATACATGCCTACAAAGCTACAAATCAGATTTCACACCCTTTTCACGCTACTTTCAACTTTTGACTTCCAATTCCAAGAAAAACATGGTACAGCAAAGAAGTATGCAGCTATGCTGATTCTTTAACTTGTGACTGAAATTTATTTCTTCTTGCTGTTGCAAACAAGAGCTATGTTTGCAATAAAATGAACATGCATATTTTCATGCTTGCTTAAGAGCTTGAATTTGTGTACTAGTTGAATAGAATGAATAAGAAAGGAAACGACTGAAACCAAAATGAAAAGTACATATTAAAACAAGAATTTACAGTGGAGAAACTGAATGTAGGATAATTCCACAAAACAAAGATTGTGCATCGTCATCTCCACTATCATCATGCAATGTTTTAAAGCCAATTACTCAATCTGGGCCATCAAGAATGCTTTGGGCCTTCCATAGTACTTCCACTGTGCTTTAAAAGCTTGGCCTGCAGTGGAAAACTACCTTAATCTACATACTTCAGTATCCACTCAGCCACAGAGTCATCCTAGAACTCCATACTGAATTAGAATCTACTTTGAATGCCCATACATGACTACAAGGGGTATATTTATACTTGCAAATAAGCAACTCAATTTTTTTGTGGATTTAAAATGTTCCACATGCTAGGAAATGCCCTACCTTCCAAATGGATGCTTCAGCCTAAAATTTTGGCTTATATGAGGTGGGCTTAATTGTAGAGGAAGCTAGGAACATTTGCAGCCAAACTTGTCCACTACAACTGTTTTCACAAGTGATGTGTGCAGCAACATGTCCAAATCATGCTTGAAACACTTCCTGCACTCGTCTTTTGCCTTCAGGTTTCTTCTGCAGTCTATTTGTCCAGTTCTGTTTGTGGACAGAGTGAAAGGATGTCTCAGGGCACTTTATCCATCATACAAACTAGAAAGTAAAGCTAAATACTTCTACCAACTGGATTATGGCATTTTCTATGATGTATTTTTCAGATCACCCTCCCCAATATCAAGGCTTTTGGTAGACCTTGCTATCTTCTAAATGAGATATAAACTGTTTTTCCCTTTCCCATGAAGTGAATTTGATTGCTCTTTTATAGTCTTTTGTTTTAACATGTAGTGAAAATAGATTGATTTTGGAGTGTCTCCTTGACTGTCAGAAGTATTGCTAATTCATATCCTTACCACATGACCACCTTGTTCTCCACAAAGCTGCTCTTGCACTCTTTGGTGTCTTGGCCTCATAGCTATATGGCTGGTAGTGGTCTTTGACTTGGCTGATACTCTTGAGATTTTGCTGCAACATATCTGCTTGTAGGCTAGGACGATGATCTTTCTTGTTCTCCACATGCTTACAAGTAGTGATAATTGTCTTTGATTATGTGATTAACTGGAATTACAGCCTCCTCCACATGACTGCCCGTGGCTCTCACAATTAAACATGCATGGAAATGCCCTCAGTAATGATGGTGAGTATATCATATAATAAACCCATGAATTCAACAGTCTTCTTTTTGGAGTGCAACTTTTGGGTTCATAAGCATGCTTTTAGATGCCAATAGGTGATTAATACAACTGCTGTTAAACAAGATCTGCTATGGAAGACCCGCCACAATCATGTTTCACATGCACACAACTTTGTAGCCTCAAAAGCAAGCTAGAAATTTTGCCATACATAATCCAACTCCATATTTGAAAATCATAATCATCAAATTTACCTAGGCATTCTTCATTCATGCTAAAATCAGTCCTTTAACATCCATTCCGAAATCAGTACTCTACATCCATGCTAGAATCATGGTGATGCTCCAATGCATGCTACAACCACTATGATGTTGAAAATCAGATTTTTCTATCCATGCTCCAATCGGTATGATACTCACATACATGCTACAACTATGGATATACAATGATACCAATAAACATCATTATAGTAAAAAACAAATGTGAACAGGGAGCAATACAATGTACAAGCTAAATTGAATTTG
Source organism: Sequoia sempervirens (assembly GCA_007258455.2). Lineage (NCBI taxonomy): Eukaryota > Viridiplantae > Streptophyta > Pinopsida > Cupressales > Cupressaceae > Sequoia > Sequoia sempervirens. The sequence continues at coordinate 265,885 of VDFB02108654.1, forward strand.
CAGAATCTAGATATTAAATGAACTAGTAAACACAATTATAGTAAAAAATAAATATGAACAGAGTGCAATAAAATATACAAGTTGTTGGAAATATTGTCATTGATGTCAAAGGTGCTCAGTCCAGATTGTTGGTTTGACTGATGTCAAGGAGTTCATTGATCGAAGATTGATAGAAGAAACAGTTGCCATTATTGTCAATGATGTCAAGTTAAGAGTGTATATGAAGAGAATACAATAGATCACTAAAAAAGATCCATTTGTGGAGTAAATGGAATGTATACAGAGAACATTCAATAAAAGTCTTTAAATGATATTAATATGTTCTTAAAACAGACTTTATAAAGAGCATATGTGCAGTCCTTTGAAGAGTATGAACAGATCTGAGCAGTCCTTTGAAAAGCATAAACAAATATAAAAGGCGGCTTTATTAATATGGAGAAACAGTATTTATGGAGAGTGCAGCAATGAGTATATTTGAATAAGCAGCTATTAATATTTATTTTAAAGAGAAGCATTTAAAAAAAAACAGCAGCGATCAAAAGTTTTCCTGTGCAGCACATAAGACAAAATGAATAAAGAAAAAAATACAAAAAGACAAGTCAGAAAAGACAAAGTCTTTAAAAGGCAGCGATTCAGTTTTGAAAGGATACACTTCACTAAATGGAATGATACACTTTCATTTAGAAAAAAATTTCCATCACTAAAAGCAAGTTTGAATAGGTGCGATTATCTTTATAAAGCAAACAACTAATATTAAAAATGCTAAATTCAGATTTATTAAAAATGAATGGACAGGTGCGATTTAATTTTTGATGCAACTTCATTAAGTCTCAAAGGGTGCGATTAAGGAAAAGGTATTTATCAAATATTATGTCCATTCAAAAGGGATGCCTCTCTACATTCAAGTACAGAGACATAAATATTAATTACTTTTTGAGATGAGGAGGGAGTGTGGGTGTGAATTAAAAGATTTATGATACATACGCCAGCCAGATGACTTTGAAGAGCGGATTTTGAGAAAGATATGTACAGAAGTAAAGCATATTGGAGAGAACGATTAAGCTAATCTATGAGCAGATTTGTGAAGTCTTTATGAACAGATCCATGAAGAGTTCATAAGCAAATTATGAGGAAATTGTGAGTGAGTTTATGGAGATTTATTTGCAGTCTTATAAGAAGATTATGAGAAGATTATTTGTAGATTTATAAGGAGATAGAAATCTGTTTTATGGGAAACATCATCATCAAGAAGATCTTTATGAATGAATAAAAGGAGTTTTTGAGCAGGTGCATAACAGAGTTTTTTGAATAGACTTGAAAGAAAGAAAGAATGCAGACTTAGAACAAAATTATTTTGAAGGAAGACATTAATGAGAAAGCAATAAGTTGAATTTGATGTATGAGATTATATATAAGACAGATCTTTATAGTAGATCTTTGAAGAAGACTATAGCAGATTTGGAGAAGATATTCTGAGGTAATTATATCAGATTTAAGAAGAGAGTTATAGCAAGCTTGGTTGAGCAGAATTGTCCATCATCGGTTGAAGAAGCAACATTGAAGGTGGAACATTGTTCTCGAAGTTATTATCTTTTGCTAAGTTGGTGCTTGGCAAGTGGGGGTTGGTGCCTACAAATTGAGGGGATTGGTGTCTCCTGTAGTTGGTGCCTACAAAACAAGTTAGGGGTTGGTGCCTACAATCATTGTAATTCACATTAAATATATAAAGTACATTATTTGTACCGCGGTTTTCTCCCGTAAGGGTTTCCACGTAAATATTGTGTGTTACTGTGTGTAAAGACCATTACAATTTCTGTCCTTAATTTTCAGTTTTGGATGATTTGGAATTTCGTCAAAGAGTTGTCTTGCAATCTTCTTTCAGCTGGTAAATGTTTTCTTGTTTTGCTTTTCCATATATAATGATGAAATATGCACGAATGCTAAAAATGCTAAGGACTGAAATGAATATGGAATGCAAGAGAATCTTATCAATACTTCCTAATGACTGAGTGAAAATGCAGCTAACCATACACTTATAACTTGCTGTTACAATCATAGGTATTTTCACAAATAGTTGTCATGCAAACTCCCAACTCCAATTCTATTGAGTATTGAACTGCAAATGCAACTTATTACAATGCTTTCAACTTAAATGCCGATTGCCTCCAATAAGGTCGATTTTACAGCATATGTCAAATGACAATGCAAATTGAATCTATATAGCATCGATACACTGACATTTAGGATGTGAAATGCAGCTACAGAATACTGTAAAGACATCGTTACATGATTTCTAAATGCAACTCTAAATACCCATTTATATAATACAATAAAATGGAGAACCTGGATGACAGCAATTGATTGATCTTGAAACCACGAATTGCCTTTCTACAAACTAACTCCAAAGTCGACTAGCCCAGCTTGCATCAACTCATCTCGTTTTTGCTCCCAGCAGCCACGTCCTCACCCGGTTATGATTCGACCCTCCTAATGGCCACGAATCTCCTCCTTGTTGGCTTGGAGGTCAAAACGACTCACTTAGAGCCTGCTCACAGCTACGCCTCAGACTGTAGATAACACATCCTTCACTTTTCTATTCAATTCCCTCAAAGCACGAATTTTGCAAGATCTTTTGCTTAAAGATAAAGCACGTCCCTTCAAACAGCAGCGCTACCTTTACAAAATAAATCGCTTCTTAATAGCATTCAAATATACTTCTATGACGACATGTCCATACAGCGTGCGTTCAATATCTTCAAAAGTCTCGGTGAAATTATTTTCCTTAGTTTGAATTGATAATAGTATCCTTCCAAAGAAAATGTAATATTCATGAACCCACTTTATGGCCCAAAAATAATATTCCCAACAGATGTATTTTCAAAGTCTCACCTTCTAAGATATTTAGAATCGCCTCACTTGTTTATTCTTCAAAGGAATAACATTTCCGCAAAATATATTTATTTCTCCAAAAGATTACTTTTGCCCTTTTCAATATTATTTAAAATTGCTACACATTATTAAAATACCTTTTAAAGTCTAAATAATAAATTTTATCTAGATAGCCAAATACCTCAATAGAATGTAATAATAAACCAGCTATTGCATTAAATCAACTCAGAAATGCAATAATACATCAACTATTGCACTTATTCAAACCTTGCAATAATAAAATAGCTATTGCAATGATTTAGATACCCTTGTTCAACCTGCAATGAAGCACCTATAGAAACCCTAGATGGATTCCTCAACAATCTCCAACTAGGGTTGATCTTTCACAACCGAACCTGGTATCCTAGAGCATAGTTTACATAATCGCTGGTTAATCTCTGAGTGGGCGATTAATCGTCAGATTCTAAGCAAAATGATTATTTTCTGCCTTTACTCCCCAAATGCTACAGTAGTTTTGATCACCGATTTTTTCCCTATTTTTTCGAGCAGATATTTCAAGGTTTTCACGCGCTTTTTTTTGCATTTTTTTTTTTTCACATTTTCTACATTTTTTTCCACATTTCTGGCATGATTTCGTCTGTTTTTCACTTGCTTTCCCCGCCTCTATTGCTTTCTGCTCCTCCAAACTCTTCATCATTGGTATTGACCTTTCACTTCTCCAATTTGGCAAGCTACAGCTTGAAAGTAAGGTTTCAACGAGGGTTTTAGAGTATGTTTATTAAAATGAAAATTACAACCAAAATCCTAATAATGAGCACATTTAGGTTTTGACATTATATATTAGCATAATTAATATATAATATGTATTTTATATAATAAAAAATAAATTATAAATAATATAATTATATTATTAATATTATATATTATATTCTTTAAAAAAACTATTAAATACATATATAAAATTATTATAATTAATAGTTAATAATTATTATATTTTTTTTATAAGAAATTTTGCTACTTTTTAAGTTGTTGAATATTTGCCGAGAATTTGTCGAGGATTTGCCAAGTCAATAATTTTGGGCTTGCCGAGTACTCTCTGATTCTGAGTATGTAAACTATGTCCTAGAGTCTTCAAACCCTCAGACAAGCAAGCATTCAAGCTTCTACCAATCTGGTATGAGAAGTATAATCCAAGACATGCCCAAATGCCAAGCTCTTAGCCCCTTATAAAGATTTCTCAATGACTTCCAAGAAGCTTCTAGAAATATTATTATTTTATTCCCCAAAGTGACTTTATGATATATTATTTTATTTTAGTCACTTTATTAAATTAATTAATATAAAGCTATCTTATGATTTTAATTTATTGAGATAACTTAACAAATAATTAATTTAATTATTATTCCCTTATTTCTCCTTTTAGCCTTTGGGAATAAATAAAGGCTAAATGATCTCTGGGTGGCTACTGAAAAGGGGATATTACACTGTGTTCTCATGTACATAATTATTGATGTTGAGTGAATGGTGTTATTGTGATTGGTAACATTTTAAATTGGTAAAAGTTGAGTTATATTGATTCAACCTCTCCCCTCTGCGCCCCCCGCCGCCGCCGCCGCCGCCGCCCCTCCGCGCGTCATATAACTGTGTGCTCATCACAAGCAACATTAATTGTATCATAGCATAGCAAAGTACATCAAAATATAGGCTAAAGAGACTACACCACATAAGCCAAGGCCATTTATAGATTAAAGAAGGACAAAGGGTAGAGAGGATCTAATAACCATCACCAACCACCCAACAGCCTAAACTAACCGCAATTTAATTATGGTAAACACTAATCATAATTGAATTTGGTCAACAAAATTGATATAACTTTTGCTTTACTCAACAAGATCTTTTAACACTTGCAAGCGAACACACTACAAAATGTTGATCCAGACTTTACAAATCTAAATGGTGTCATTTTAGTACCCCCATCTAGTGCCCCTAGACCTATTGCCATCCTTGTTGACACTCAATAACTTTGGAGGTGACTGGCAAGAGCCTCTCCAAAGCAGTTGCTGCTTTGTCACAAATGGTAATCCAATAGTGATTCCAAGACGTCAATACAACAGTTCTAGCTAAATCTCCATTGTTGGCCTAATTTATTATCGAATAGACCCCTTGATCAAATTCCATTGCCAACCAAATCTTCTACCTTAACATTTGCAGATTATTACTTTCTAGATGTGCACAGCTATTTAGCAATGCTCAAGGCAATGAATTTTGAAATAGTTGTTAAAAGTAAAACCATATAAGCCGACAACTTCAAAAATTATTCTATCACCTCAAACTTTGTTCCTTTTAAAGACCTTTTAGTTGCCTCATCTTTGTTGACACTCAATAACTTTGGAGGTGACTGGCAAGGGACTCTCCAAAGCAGTTGCTGCTTTGTCACAAATGGTAATCCAATAGGGATTCTGAGACGTCAATACAACAGGTCTAGCTAAATTTCCATTGTTGGCCTAATTTCTTATCGAATAGACCCCTTGATCAAATTCCATTGCCAACCAAATCTTCTACCTTAACATTTGCAGATTATTACTTTCTAGATGTGCACAGCTATTTAGCAATGCTCAAGGCAATGAATTTTGAAATGGTTGTTAAAACTTAAAAGTAAAACCATATAAGCTGACAACTTTAAAAATTATTCTATCACCTCAAACTTTGTTCCTTTTAAAGACCTTTTAATTGCCTCAAAAATTGTGCATTTTGTTTGTTTCAACTTGAATTGTGTGCTAGTAGTTGTATGGCTTGAATGGCCTTGTCAGGGCATGTACAAGTACAGCCTTCTCCATGGTCCATATAGCCTAGTTGGCTCTGACTGCTTTACAGTTGATCTGCAAGTCAGCTAGGTCAGCTCTAATTAGTAATTACAGTACAACTAACTTGTACACTGACCAATCAACCTTGACAGCTTCATGAACAAGCTACATGTCTACAGACTAGTTATAATTACCGTACATGCTCACTCTTTTGGATTTTTCCTCCCTTTTGAGTGTTTCTATAGATGTATATTGTGTTCCAATTGTGTGTAAGCATCTGACACTCTTATTCATATTTTTCTTTCATTTCTTGAAGTGCAATGAACATGCTTAGGCTGTTATGGTATCCATTTGAGGTAGGGAAACAATGCATTAAGATTATTGTAGAGTTTGTGTTGTAGTATCCGTTAATGATGAGTAGTGTATAGCATAGCTGCCTTGTTTTATGGATCAAGTGGTATCACAGAAGGTCCATATAGCCTTTGGTTTTGGGAAATATCATTTGTTGTTGATTAGTTTCAGTTTATGCTGTACTAGTGTTTTAATTTGTCTTTTGCAAGACAACTCAAACCGAAACAATATGTGAGGTAAACCCTCTTCAAATTACAAGAGAAAATCCTTGAGAAATAAACAAAACCTAGACACTAAGCTATAGACAAAATATACAAATACTAATACTAAGTGCAACATTTTACGAGGGGTTTTGTAGAAGTAAAATAAATGAAATAAACTTCTGACCTGCAATAACATGTTAGGTATGCCTTTGGTATGATTCTGCCACTCAAAATTTGGACCTCAACTTGAAAGCACAGTCCATGAAGACCTTTATCATTCAAAAACAGGCTACATCCTGCTCAGTGCACTCCCCATAGGTTGTTACCACTTAGAACATGACTTAAACCCAAGGGAAGTGTGCTCAACAATATGTACTATGGCTTTATTTCTACTGCTCGTGTAGAATGATTTGGACGAACCTTGTCTTGCTGATTACAAAGAAGGGAGCACTCATCATTAACCCCCAACCAATCAAGTATTGTCAATAACACATTAGGTGTGCCTTTGCACAACTCTACTAATCAAATCTTGGACTTCAACTTCAAAGCATGGTACATAAAGACCTTTACCAATCAAATACTGGCTAGATAGTGCTGAGCACACCCACACTTGGTTGTTAAAAATCAACATGGCCTAAAACCTATTGGCACACTCCTTGACTACTTCAACCACTTGATCACTGGTTGCCCCTGGCCAAGCACCCTTATATAGAGTTATAGTCATTGAAATTTGTCTTCAAACCTGTATGCCACACTTCTCAAGGGATATGACTACTTAAGGATGGGTTTACAAATACCAAGTGTGTCTTTACTTTGTCTTGAGTCTCTTGACCACTTAAACATTGGCTTCCACAAGCTTTGTGCAGCCTCCATGGATTATTGCCACCTAAATACTACCAAATACCCGAGATGTGCTCTTTAACATTTATTGCCATGAAAAGATGGGCTTGATCATGCTAGATGCACCCTCCCTTAGTCTTTGTCATTCAAACATTACTCAAGCATATCAAGTGCACTTATCTATGGGATTAGCCACTCCAAGACCACTCTTCCTTGGAAGTTAATATGACAAAATGCCCTAAAGCTCATGCCCAAGAGATTGACATTTTCTTCAATACTTAGACAAAATTCATTGTTTAGACAAAAACACCTTGGATCATGGCTTCTTTTTCCTCATTTTTAGACACAACTTCAATAGACAGACCGGCACAATGTTAAGAATAACATCTTTCCACTACACAAAGGACAGCCATCAAGGGTATAACCATGACACTCAACTTGTACACACGACACATTGATAGACGGATTTAGAAAGACTCATAAATATAACTTCAAAAGTGTTAGTTTTAGGATCAGAAATGAAATAAGCAGAAACACAGAACATGAACAATAAACACAGCAGTTTACCCTGGGAAAACCCTCCTACTCGAGGGAGAAAAACCCAGCAAATAATCTCTCATATATATCATATAAAATTGCAGAATACTGCTTACAATCAGGCCTTGCACAAGGCTGAGTATATACAATGAATGGAGACACTCCTCCATGAATGGTAACATTTCTCTTTGAGAATGGATCTGCTGCAAGGGAAGGCGAACTGCTGAAGAATGCCGATCTGGAATGAATTGAACTTAATGATTTGAATGGAAGAACACCACCTTGTATATATATCAAACTAGGCAACCTTTCATCTAGGTCGGCCTCTTTGATTAAATAACAAATATAAAATATCATTAATTAACAAGGCCGACCTGCCTTGATAATTATTTATTATCTTAATTATTTTTACTTAGGAGAAAAATATCTCCCTAAGCTACAAACACTAACAGAAAGAATGAGTTCCATAGACGTGCAATATGCCCTCCACCAAATCCAGTGGGAGTGGAGATTTGTGACCTTTTGGGCACATAATTGGCTAGAGAGTAGTTAAGGACAGCTAAAATGACAAGAGAATTGAAGATAATGGAGAAATTCAGCTTAGGAAGTTAGAAGTTGTTGTAGTGTTGAACAAAAGTTAGATAGGCTTGAAACCATGATTCTAGAGTTGATAGCAAAAGTGGGTTTCAAAAGGAACCTGACGAAGAAAGAGAACCCAACAAACTTAATCAAGAGCAAGGGAAGTATTCATTTGTGACATTTTTAAAACTGAGGCAAAGATCAATATACAGCCCTATGATAGCGAGATTAGTGTAGAAAAGATTGATCAGTGGTCTCTCAAATGGAGGTTTACTTCAGCCTTCACAAAATGCCTCCACATCAGCAGATTTATTTTGTGAGATTGAAGTTTTCTAGGCATCCTCTCACATTGTATGAGAGCTATGCACATTCACTAGAGATTTAAAAAGTGCCACCTATCTCTAACTGGGATGATTTCAAAAACCTAATAAGAAAACAATTTTACCCTATATGCCATGAAGAGGAGAGGATGATGCAGTGGCAAAACTTGAGGCAAAGGCAAGGGAAAAGTGTCCAAGCATATACAAGTGAATTCAGGGAGAGGAAAAGCGTCCAAGCATATACAAGTGAATTCAGGGAGAGAGCGGTTCAAATTGGTATGGATCATGAGGCCTCAATGGAATACATAGGTTAATTGTTTAGAACTTTAGTCACCTACAAAGCCATGTCCCTATTGCAAAACCCCAAGATATTGACGAGGCTTATACCCAAGCCCATTACATTGAGTTGGATAAGTAGGGAAGCTCTTCCTACAAGGAAAAAGAGCCTGGTGAAGAGCAGCAGCTTGGTGGTGAGAAGAACAAATATAACATCAAAGTTAAGAGCAACTAGAATGCTACTACCACTATTAGTTCAAAAGCCAAAGGTAAGAGATTCTGATAAAGATGGCCATATAGAAGAGATGTGTTGTGTGGGCATACAATAATAGAGTTGAGTGCAGCTCAGATGTAGACGAAAGACTGTCTTGTGCCATCATTTTCAAGGATGTTTGTAAGGTTGTTAATGGTTTTCATGATGGAGAGAAGCTCACTCAACTCTTTCATATAGAGATTCTAGTAAGATGTAAGAAAGTAGATGCTACATTTGATTTGTGTTCACAATCAAATCTAATTTTCTCTAAGTTGGTTAGTGAACTTGGTTTGAAACTCTTGGACTATCTTCATCCATACACATTAGGATGGTTGAAGCAAGGGGTAGAGATGACCCGACCAAGCAACATAGGTTGTATTTTGGACTTATTCTTTAGTTTAAGGATGAAGTGTTGGTAGATGTTATCCCAATAGATGTTTGTGATGTCATTTTTAGAAGCTCATATCTCTATGAGAGGGATGCTTATTTTAGAAGAAAGAATCAGTATAGACTGCTTGAAAGGGAAGCATTTTGCTTTGCATTGTTATGTTCAAAAGTCCAACACCACCAACACAAGTACCTCAAGATGAGGTTGCTCAATGCTAGTGGAAGGGTTGTTCTCCCATCATTCAGTGGACAACAAGTGAAAACGGGAGCTGAGATTGAAAATGTCCAGGAGCTTCATTCTCAGAAGGAGCAGCAAGGAGGACAGCAGATGAGTCAAAGTCCCAAGTTGCTTCTTGAGCCCAAAGGAATGCACCCTTATGGAGTTAATGACCATGAGGTCAAGTTGATGCCTTCTAAGACTCATCCAAATAGATTTCTGTTCAGTTTAGCAATGTTTTTATTGGAACAATCAAGAATCTTATGAAATCTGATCCATATCAGTTTGAAGACCAAGTTGGCTTGAAGGTGTTGTTGCCAAGCAAGACCAAGTGGAGCTCTAAGAGAGATTTGGGGAAAGGAATTCCTTATTCATTCAGTCAAAAAGATGACTAGAAGCCATCAAAACATGAGTTCAAGAGTTTTGACATCAAGAAGTCTGTATTTTGGTCAGATTCATGTTTGTGATGATCAAAAGTATTGCACGCATGACTTGTAACTAAGGCACAGGTACTTAAAATAAGAAGTTTTTCAATAGTATCAAAACCATGATGAAAACGTAACTGCCATGGTGATTTTGAATGTAAGCAGCAGTTTCACCATATTTCTGATGGATGAGAAATTTGACAGTCTTTTGGCATTTCAACTTTCTTTTCTAACATTAGATCTTCATTTTCGGCATTGGTAGATCATAGGGAAGGCATATGCATCCTACCTAGGTAAGGAAGTAAGGAATTGAGGGAAGTCCGATCACTCTGAATCTTAACCTGGAACTGGGTCAACTGCAGCTATAGTTCTGCTGGAATTGACTTTGCAATGGCTGATGCCTATATGCCTTTGCTTTAGGTGGATCAACTGTTGCTTGCTCTAGCTACCTCTGCATCAACTGCCTGCCGGAACTAAGATTGGGTTGGGAGGGAGCTATAGTTCCTTATTCTAACAGGCTGATTAATTAAGCCCCTACCATTCTATAGGTAGTCGGTAGATTAGTAGTGGGGATTATAGTTTAGAGGTTGTTAGAAAGTTGGTCTCTCATCCTTTTTTGATTGTTGTAAGCATTGAAGCACAAGCTTTGTGGTAGGAGGCATATTGCAGATCGTTTTGAGCTTGTAGCATTGTTGGAGCTCATATTTGCCCTAATGGGCATTGTAATCACTTGCACTGAAATGGAATTACTGGCATGAGGAGCTTATCCTCACTCTTCCAGAGGTTTCTCCCTTTTTGAGGGTTTCTCCAGGAGTACCTTGTGCTTCAGTTGTATGTGTGTGCTTCTTATACTCTTCTTTCATGATTTCCTTTCATGCATTGGACTGCAATAAACATATTTAGGCTGTTATAGTATCCATTTACAGTGGGGAAACAATGTATCGAGGGTTCTTGCAGGGTTTGTGTTATAGTATCTGTTGGTGATGAGCAACATGTGATATGGCTACCCTGTTTTATGGATCACTAATTAAATAAATGGTGTCAGTGAGGAACCTAGGAGGATGAGAATCTAGAGTTCCTAAATTGCTAAGATCCAAAGCATTACCCTACAATGATCTTAATGTTAGGCTCTCAAAATATAAAGACTGCTGCAATAGTAGTTTCCTTTTAAATGGTTTAATATCTATATGAATGATGGGGCAACTAATGCCCTCTAATCACCAAAACATCATCATAAACTTTAGGCTTAGTGACCAGTTGAATTTCAGCACATCGTAAACACTTATTTTCTGTGCTTTACAGTGCAACTTGTTCCTTTAAGAGATTAGTTAGACTTAAAACTCTATGAAAGATAATAAAAATCCTAACATTAGAATAACCTTATTAAAAAGTCAAAACTTACTTTGGTCGTTGCCCACGTCTTAGAACAACAAAGGAGAATTTTTCATCTTCATAACCACGCATCTTACCTTTTGACCTCTGCAAAGAAAGAAAAACCAAAGACACAGTAAATTAGTAGATTGATTGTGCTATCGAAAATGGAAGCAAGTATTAAAAGTAAAAAGTCACATCAAAAAATAAATCATCTCATTTCCTGAATACTTATAAGATTTTTTTCTGACAAAAGGAGAAAAATATTTTGCTTTCACTTAAAACAAATGAACTACAATGTTGTTCATATTGGTATCCTCAGACCACCTAAATTGTGCTAAAGTGAGACCATGCAAAAGCCTAGATATTTAGTTCTAAAGAATGCAGTAGGACTCAGGTCAAACATTCATAGATTTGTGAGTCTATCTGAGCCCATGGAATACCTGATTTATGGCAAAGGGAGCTAGATTTGTCATACATTCAGGGGAACTCTGTGAGCTTGATGAGACTCAACAGCAGAAAGTAAAATTAGAACTTTGTGGGGAATTAACCACTTGATACACCACTCTTTCAAGATAAAGCATAAGAATGCAAATTTGAAATTGCTACCAAACAGATGCCAATTTTCAGTATTTCTCCAAGGTTTGGGAATAGGGTGACACTAGGTTTGCGGGGCGTGGAGATGGGAGGCACATTTTGAGAGACAAAAGAAAAATCCTAGATTTTGTGTATGGCTACTAAAAATATATTTTAAAAAAATTATCAGAAAACTAAATTACAAAAAGTGAAGAAAATAACTTAAACAAACAAAATGAAGCTGAATTTTTTTGGTTTCAATTAAATAATATGATCCACACTCCAATAATGAATGATATTGCAACATTCAATATTAATGTAAAATAGTTAATATTGACCACAACGAGCTCAAGTTACAAGAACAATCCAGTGATCCATCCAATTTCATCAACTACAAGTGTAAAGTTAAATGCTAAACATTGAAACCATAGATCGTAGACTCAGACTCGGAGACTACTCGGCAAGCCCAAAATTTTTGACTTAGCAAAAACTTGGTAACTGAAAAAGTACTAAAATTTCTTATAAAAGCACTTTTTGCAAAATTTAATTACAAAATGTATCAAATAAGTCTAAGAAACCATGAGGAAATGTTTTCTATTACATTTGATTCTTGAATACATATGGATTACAAAATGGTATCATCATGCAAAGCTAGATAGTGGATACTAAATACAATAGCTAGCTACTAACTAATAACTATTATGAATTTATGATGATTGTCTTTGAAAATCATCATCATAAATTTCCAAGGAAACCCGGAGACAACTTCTTTTCCAAGTGAACAATCATCTATTCCTATGCCTTCCACGGTTGGTAGTAGTGAAGTTGCCACAAGAGGAAAGAGGGAGATGAGTGGTAGTGGAAGGGAGCTTTAGTTGAGTCTATGTTTAATAACCAAGCACGAGAAGCCATAAAATCTTCCATTGCCAAATTCATTTTTTCCCGTGCCATCCCATTTCATGTGGCCCGTTCCTCTTATTTCAAACAAATGGTTAAAGATATAGCCAATATTGGTCCTTCATTCATACCCCTTGGAGATCATAAGCTACGCACTACCCTCCTAGACAAAGAGTACTCCAAAGTTAATGTGCTAATGGAGGATATGAGGCAAACATCGATGAGGACAGGTTGCTCTATAGTGATGGATGGGTGGACTGATGTTAAACATCGACCACTCATCAATATCTTAGTCACATGCCCTATTGGTTCTTATTTTCTTAGAGCCATAGATTGTTTGGGGAAACATAAGGATGCAAACTTCCAATATTCCATTTTGAGAGATGCCATAGAGGAGGTTGTGGTTGCTAATGTGGTGCAAGTGATCGCCGATTCAGCACGTGTGCAAATCGGCTGGTTTGATGGTGGAGCGTGCTTATAGGCACATCTTTTGAACCCCATGTTGTGTTCATGCATTGAACAATGCATTGAAAGACATAGGGAAGTTAGATTGGGTGAAGCAAGTGGTGGTAGAAGCTAAAGAGATTCAAAGTTCATTTGCAATCACCATACCTCACTTGCTCTCTTCAGGCTATTTTCAAAGGATGAGTTTCTCAAACCTGTTGAGACAAGGTATACCACTTCATTTTGTTTCACTTTCAAATTTTGAAACTTCAAACATTTCAATTTGTATTCTAAATTTGAATTTTCAAGTACATTGAGCTTTATATTGCTTTTGCCTTTTAATGAATATATATATGCCACATACTTCATCATGTTGGAGAGGATGCTTGAGGTGCATGAGCCTCTACAATTGATGATGGTGAATTTAGAGTGGACTAGATGGCCTAATTCAAGTTCTACTCAAGGAAAATTCATCAAACAAAAGATCCTTGATGACGATTGGTGGTCCAATGTGAGGTAAGACATTGCTGATTTTATTATTAAATTGCTGATTTTATTAAAAATTAAATATTAGATTGTTGATTTTCATATTAAATTTCTGATTTTAATATTTTAATTTGTTGTCCAATGTTCCAAATTTCGAAGTTTCTAACATGTCAATTAACTTGTCGATTAATTCTTTTGAACTTTTTGTTTGCATTTTGCAGATATATTTGTTCCTTCATCTCGACTATTGTTGATATCATTTGGTATGTTGATATAGACTCTCCTAGTCTTGGAGAGATATATGAGACATTTGACAGTATGCTTGAGAAGATAAAGCAAACAATTTTTCCAAAGGATCCCACTTTGAGTTTATATGAGACACACATTAGGCCCATTGTGACGGAGAGGTGGAACACAATGAACACCTTGCTTCATATGGCTGTCTTTGCTCTAAATCCCAAATGGTATGCACCAAGGGATGGTAGGGTGCCTCCATGTGATGACCCAGAGGTTTTAGATGGATTCACACGAGCCATTGATAAGATGTATTCAACGGAGTAGGCTTCAATACTTTGCTCACAATTCCTTGACTTTGCAAATCTTTGTTGCCCAAATTTGAGTAAACCACAAGCGAGGTTGGATAGAGCTATATTAGCTCAAACAGACCGTATTGGATGGTGGACATGGCATGAGAGGGATACACCACAATTGAAGACACTTGCCACTCACCTTCTTGCATAGGTTGTCAGTTCCTTTGTTGCAAAGAGGAATTGGTCCACATATAACTTTATCCACTCCCTCAAGAGGAATAGACTTACCTCTAGATGAGTGGAGAAGCTAGTGGTCGTGCCTAGTGCTCTTCAGCTTCAAGATCATCATACTCCAAAGTATCAATAGACTCCAGCTCTACAGTGGGATATTGATCCCGAAGATGTGGCCTAGGTTGATGAGGAGGAGACACCAGAGGGATTGGTTGGGATTCCATTGGTTGAGGCTGAGGTGGACCATCTCAGTGCAATGACTCAGAGGATGACTCTGATTTTGATGCAGTTATGGGAGATGCTGATTAGGGGAAGCAGTGCACTTTGTTTTTTGTATTTTGATTTTCATATCATGATTCATAATGTAAAAGTTTAAACTTTAAAACTATATGGCAGCAATGTAGCCTTTGGGCATTTTGATATAAGTTTATAAATTATAACTTGGAGGCTGTATAATGTATGTTAATTTTAAATTTTGAATGTGTATTGAGTATTGACAAAGAATGTTGAACACAAATGTTATATGTTAAGGTTCTATAATGTATATTATGCATGCTTTATCCATGTTTTCATATGAATATTTAA
Organism: Sequoia sempervirens; assembly: GCA_007258455.2. Classification (NCBI taxonomy): domain Eukaryota; kingdom Viridiplantae; phylum Streptophyta; class Pinopsida; order Cupressales; family Cupressaceae; genus Sequoia; species Sequoia sempervirens. The sequence goes on from VDFB02108654.1 coordinate 281,086, forward strand.
AAATTCGCTATATATTTTAAATTTTCCCTATATTTTATATAGTTGTCCCCCTGCCATCCCCAAATTTGGCCTCAAAAATTGAAAAACTTGGGGACTCGTCCCACCGTCCTCTGTCGTCCCCATCCCAAAAACTTGGGTTAACACTATAAATTTCATATCTAGGCAATTACAATTTCCTCTTTCCCAACCTAGTGAAAAATTGGGGGGTAGAGAGTATGGTCCTCCTCGCACTTGATTGTGGCTTCATGCTTGGCATAGAAGACTATTCCTATGGCTCCACCTTGCTAGTATATGGTAGTGATGCCTCCTCCACAATATCAATGTCATCCAATCCAATCTCCCTTGCTTCTGTTGCAGCCACATCCTCCATAGCTTGCCTCTTGAAATCGGCAATCTCATCCTCTGTAAACACAGACACCTCATGGCCGTTATCATCCTACATGATCCAATCACTGTAGGGATCAATCTCATCCAAATCAATAAGTTCCTCGGGTAGGTTTTGCACCTTTCTTGTGTGAAGCTAAAGGTTGTATTGCACAAAAACAAGATCATTGAGGCATTTTTGAGTCAACTTATTATGCTTCTTCATGTGAATGGCATCAAACAAACTCCAATTGCGCTCACAACCAGAAGCACTACAAGGTTGAGACCAAATTCAGAGGGCTAGCCTTGTAAATTTGGGGTATTTCCACCCCAATCTTCCCACCAAGAACCTGCACATAAGATATTCAAGATTTTGTGAATAAACATATTCTATAAACTATTAATAATTGTAATTAACAAATTGCAAGATATAAGGCCTCACTTTTTCTTACTTGGCATTTGGGTGCCTCTTCCTCATATAGCTAAATGCAAAGAAAACAACCTCCCCCTAGCTTCCTTATAATTTCACAACTCTGAAATGACGAGGACTCTCACCTCGTTCATAGATGTCATCTTCTCAATACATGTGGATAGACCCTCCATAACCTCCCCATTAGCATCCGTGAAGCTATCAGAGAAGAAGAACTTGGGGTTGAGATAGTACCCTGTTGCATGAATGGGTTGGTGGAGTTGATTATTCCACCTCTGGTCAATGATCTCCCAAATAGGGGCAAATTTATATGCATTCCCCTTGTAATAGTTTTGGATGGCCTCTTTGGCTTTGTCCATGGCCTCATAAATATATCCCATTACATTTTTCTCTCCATCCACCAAGCGCAAAACCCTCACCAACGGCTCAATTATCTACAAAGCAAATTTAAATTATAACTTACAATGAAATTGTCATGCCCCCGAAATTAACCCAAGCATTGAAATGCAAATAAATAAATAACAATATAAGTATTAAAAATATAAATATAAATATTAACAATTTAATATTATTATAAATATATATACATTAAACTAATATAAAAATAAATACATTACCAATAAATAACAATCATATAAATATTAATATAAAATATATATATAAGCATAAGAAAATACCTATATAAAAGGCAGCAACCAAAGCAACGATCCCATAACAAAAGGCAAGAGTCTAGGAAAAGCTGCAATTATATATTCTTTACCAAGGGCAGTGATTAAATGAAAAGATAGCACTTCAATCTAAAGGCAGCGATTCACATAAAGAAAAAGATTAATATTAATAGGCAGCAATGATATTGGTAAGAGGAAAGGATTTAAGGGGGTGCTTCTAAGGGCAGCGATCCCTTGAAACTAAAGATATTTAAATTAAAATTTAATTAAGATTTCAGACCAGGAAATAAAGGAATAGTTGTGACTCTTCAAAACAAAGGTTAATAAAGAAGGGGTGTGACCCCAAGAAATAAAAGATATATAAGGGAGATCAATTCATTTGGTGAAGGGATCAATCAATAGGAAATCGATTAGAAATCTGAATATAAGAACATCCATCACCTACAGAAAATACATGTATTATTCAAGCAACAAAATGTTAGAAGGAGAAATAAAGCTACACTTAGAAAAGCAGCAGAAATATAATAAAAGCAGAAATAGAATAGGAAGTCTACAGCAGTGAACAAGGAGTATCTTCTTAGTATCAGAAAACAGGGAATCATTAAGGAATAATAAATAAATCTGCATTCAGATAGCAGGGGCAGTGAAGTATGGAAGATAAATCATATACACAAGCAGGGATATAATGTGGAGATCTAAAAGATAAATATGCAGATCTAAAGAGATATATGCAGACCTAACAGAGATATGAATCAATCTATAAAGACCATAATAAGGGAAGTAAGATTAATATAATTACATATTTATATCTATAAATATATATAAATAGATATATGTGTGTGTGTGTGTGTGTATACAATCATGCAATAATGATGCTTGCAGCAATTATTTATCTTTATTGGTAATTATTCATTTGATTCTCTTTAAGTTACATCTTCTAAATATAGAAGCAATTGAAAAGAGAGAATTGAGTCTAAGAAGAATACACATTCAAGAACAGATGGGCCAGCAAACACAAACTCTCAGTTTGTATAAACTAGTTGTGATTGTAGAATTGTGAGTTAATATATTTGTGGTAGGATTTATAGGGGAATATAATGTATTGTTCAAATATGATCAATGGTTCATGCATATTGTGATTTATAACTTATGAGGCCACATTCATGATTCATTATGTATTGCTGATGTGATTACTTGTAAATATGAATTTGGTTAGTTCATTCTGCACATACCTTCACCATGATAGAAGAAGGGAGAATTGCACAAGGGGTACGGTGACGGGGCCCTCTTTTAGGTAAGCCACCAGGGGGGGACAAGATGAGCCCACCTAGGCCAGAGGGGTACTGCCTTTGGGCCTAGGAGAGTTGGGCTACCAGGACACCCTTTTGTAACCTCACTCCCCTATCATGGTGTAACAATATAAGGATATGAATCATAAGGAAATGGAAAAGGATGGCAAGATGAGGGGATAACAAATAAATTAGAATCCTCACTAGGTAGGCCACCTCATATGAATGGCATGGGCCACATGAGGTGTAATGACCCCTTTTTCAGTGTGATCTTATTTGATGATGGTTAGCCTATTACTCGGACTCTCATAGGCTGACAGGTTCTGGTTAGAGGGTCAAAGGCCGTTTTGGTGGGTATTGTCGTTTCCACCCTTTTGAGTTCAGTGTTAGGCTCAGTGCAAGCCTTGGCAGTTCAGTGATTGATAGCTTCTAATGGCACTTCAATATATTGAGTTATGAGAGAGATATTAATATTTCAGTGGATTAAAGTGTATTTAATTTATTTGATGGAATATTATAAAGTCAACTTGATTTTATAATAAAGTGAATCACTTAAATTTATTTAAGTGAAAATTAAAACACTTTATTGGAAAGTGCGCCCATTATTTAATTGATAACTATTGAAAGTTATAAAATACATTTTAAATGTATTTTAAAGGGAGAATGGCGTCACTTTTTGGGAATCGTGCCTTTTTGAGCATATAAGGGAGCCAAAGGAAATTTGAACTCTATTATTGATCATTTGACATTTCTTCTTTGGCTTTTTGCTGAGCTTTGCCTAGGGAGGGATCATGACTCTGAATGAATCATGTTGTATTGGCTAGGGAGGATCTTTCACTCCTAAAACCAATCTTACCTTGGGGTTTCGTCTAAGGCGTTTGAGATGAATGAAGTTCTGTCTCACAAATAAAATAGGCTTTGATAAAATGTTCACAATAATCCTTTCTCTTCTCAAAACTTTATTTTATATCTTTTCAAGGGAAAATAAAAAGAAATTTCTTCTATTTTCCACTCAGAAGTCCCCAAGTGTCATTTTTACAAATATCACTTCATAATATTATTTGAGGAGCTTTGTTAATTTAATAATTTACTATAAGTTTCCTTTTAATAAATTAAATTACCTTGACAGGCAACTTGAATTAAATTATTAAATTATTCTGACAGTTTGAAAAGGGGACATGACTTTTCAGAGATCATACTTTCACCCTGCAGCAACCATTCACCAGGACTGGAACAGTGTTACCTTGTATGTGCGTTGTGAATGGGTTCTTTCCAAGCGTTGAACAAAGTGGCAATATGTTCCCGTTTTATCCATTGGACATACTCCATCATGTGCACACTACAGAAAACAGCAGCACAATGTCAATCATGGTAATGAGAAAAAAATAATTTATTAATCTTTTGATAGATTAAATTCTCCATCTAGCAACTCACAGGAGCAACTACAAATGCACCAGTTTGTGAAGACATCGAGAGATCTTTTGTGCTTTCTTGATCTTTTGAAACTTCTGTGGATGTGATTTCCCCCTTTCTGCATTTCTGAATAAATAGGCAACAAATAAATAGAATAAAAAGATTGACAATAATATCAATCACTAATACTAAATGCACTTGAAATACCAAAGTAACTGAGAATAGAACACAGGGATAAAAACAAAAGCAGGGAGGGATGCCTGTGTGGCTAATGCATGTAATTATCTGAAATAAAGCAGGAGCATGAAATTATAAGAAGAACAACATAGTTTGTAATCATTTGTACCCTATTTTTCCTGTCATGTGAATGATATCCCCACCATTCTTTCCAAAAGCAGAATTGGAAAATTATAATAAAATCAATGATACCCTAATTACCTTTTTCTCCATCCATAGGATGTGAGATCTAATTTGACGGATGGTGCTTGACCCTTCTGGAGTTCCAGGTTCGATCAGTACCTGCCACATACTCTATTAGCATATAGATAGTACAAACTTTGACATGTAATTCCCAATCATAGGTCCAAAGATGTAAACATCAAATCTTATTTCACCACTTCATATTTATTAAAGCTGTAAATCAATGCAAACATCATTGGCCTAATAACTATATCTTCCATATGGCTATTGCTTCCAAGGCAAGAGAAACAGTGTTACCTATGGTAGTGGCAAACATTTTACAGATCATTAATAAGATGATTTCTATAGTATTGCCATAATTGCATTGTTCTAGGCATTGATTTGATATTGGCTTAAAGAATTAATGATAAGTGCAAATGTATTTGACTGATTAAAGATTGTCTAAGTATTTGCAAACC
>VDFB02108655.1:0-10817 GCA_007258455.2 Sequoia sempervirens
ACTCATGTTATCCCATGATAATACACTCATTGTGGATCTCGGATTGTCTACCGCGCTTCCACTCCTAGTATTACAACTAGTACACTAGGCATGGACCCTAACCTTAACAATTCTTTGCCTTCCAATAACATGCAAATTGACACATCAAACAATCACACTCCACAAGACAAAGTCATTAACATTCATGAGGACTTAACACATCTTCAACATAACTTGTGTCTTGAAAACATTTCAACCACTGCAATTCCTACTATAGAAAACATCCATCACCTGATTGAAAGTGAAGAAGGCCTAAACGTTATGAAACAAATTGCTGAGATATACAACAAACATGCTCCTTCCACCTCTAGTACATCTCAACCAGCAAACACTATGGTTAGTCAAGGAGGACCTTACACTCGTCCTCCCTCCATAGTGGCATCCATACCTACCTACACCACTCCCCAAGTTGCAACAGTCATGCAATCTGTTAGTAATGTGATTCCTTCCTCGACTATTCCTACTAGCATTCCTAATTCTTATGTGGCATCGCATGTTCTCTCCTCTTCCACCATACCATCTATAAGCATTCCATTCACTTTCCCTACCAATGCATACACTCCATCACCACTTTCCCTTCCACCTCATACCAATTACATTGACCCTCTCATAACACAAATTTTCCAAACCATCTCCTCCATGGAAAAAAAATATCCACCATCAACCAAAACCAGAATGGACCACCTACTTATTATGTTCGTAGCAGCCCACTATCTTTGGAGATCTTACACACACCGATGCCACAAGGACTAGAAATTCCTAGATTTGAGAAGTATGGAGGGAAGGGAGATCCTTCTAACCATGTTAACACTTACACCGCCTTATGTAGTTACTGTGTCCTAGACGATAAACTGTTAGCCAAATTGTTTCCTAGGACTTTAAAAGACACTGCCTTAGAATGGTTTTCATCCTTACCAAACAATTCAATTTGTTCATTCAATAAACTAGTTGATGTATTTATAAATCATTTCCAAGTGCATTTGACTCCAAAGAAGACCTTGGCCAATCTGATGAGATGCAAACAACATGAAGAATAAAAAGTAACTGATTTTATCTCACGATATCAATCCACTTTACTCCCAAATCGATGTCAAGATTACTGATCCACATCTTCAAAAGATGTTTATTGAAAACTTGCAAACAAAACTTCAAGACAAACTCACAATGATGAAATTTCCCTCCTTTATGCACTTGTATACCACCCTTTGCGATTATCACAATTCAGTTAGTAGTTGTGATGCAAAGTCCACTTCTAGCCAAGCTGAGAAACCTAAATATACCAATCCAAATACACAACCATTTAGAAAACAAAACAAAGGGTTCTTACAATTCAATCCCCCTCAAAAACCATCTCAACCCATCAACAACCAAGTAGCTGTTGTTAAAGTTGTGATACCTTATAGTTATGGAGATCCGAAACGAAAGTTTACACTTTTACCGAATACTCTTCATAACACAATGTCCCAACTTATACAACACATGATTACTTTACCTGCTATTAAAACACTGGCTCCTACTAAGCCTTTACCTCCAACCTTTAAACCCAATGCTTATTGCCATTATCATAGACAAAATGGACATGACATGGAAAATTGTAAGCGTCTTAAACACCTTGTGCAAGACCTCATTGATTCCGACCGTCTATCCATTTTAAATGTTAATTTAAAGGCAATGCGTCTGTTGCCCCTCCAAATCAAAATTTACAAATTTTTACCAATCCCATGCCCAAACATAATGTGTCATTTGTCAAAGCTAGCAAAACTCAAAACAATGATGTAATGAATATCCATACATATATTGAACATCCTAATCCTATTCCACATATTACCACTATCAATCCTATGCATGAAATGGTAGGTGCGATAGACGTTATCCCTCGTAAGGGCTAACCTAAGAAATATATTGTTATTACTTTCTCTTCTAAAGACATACTTCCAAATCTTCCTGATGGTCCTCTTTACATAGCTGGCTGTATTTATGATAAGCCCACTAATGGGATACTCATAGATCCTTCCTGTGGTGAGAATGTGATCACTGATGAATTTTTGGGATTACATGATCTTTATCAAGACGATTATGATAAACCAAAAGCATGGATCAAAACACATAATGGTTTCACTTGCCCTACAATAGGATCAATTGCCCTTCCATTAGAGATAGGACCTAAAGCATTGGATGTAACATTCTCCATCATCCCATAGTTGGATCAGTTTCGTTTGAGGCTAGGCCATCCATGGCTTTGCTCAATGAAAGTTGTCCCTTCAATCATACACAAATATTTAAAGTTTCCGCTTGACAATGACATATTCATTTTTAACCATAGTGGCTTTCACCCTTTGTCTTCTAAAGGAAACTTCTCCTTAGAATCCTTTTGGCCCATGCCCATGGAACCTATCACACCTCCCAAAGAATTCTTTTTCATTGCTTACCAAAAATTTAAAGAAAAGACAATTACAAAATTATCCCTCCACAACACGTCCTCGTCCACTTCTGACACTCCTATCCTCGATGAAACAATGTTGCAACCTAAACAAGAACCAACCCATCAAACTCAACCAACACCTGAAACCTTCCCCACATCGTCTAAACGACCAAGAGATAATGATAATAACTTTGTCATGCCTCCTCGTATAAAACAACTTTATAAGGTAAAGGAGAAAGTGGATGAACAACCTTCCATGGTTTCTTTTGATCCTCCCCTTAGGGAAGAAAATAAACCAATGGTTGATCAACCCACTCTTTCACAAACAGAACTTGACAATAAAACCAAATGAAACAAAGGAGCTAGGGAGTGTAGGTGTCAATGTCGTGCCCTTGCTCGCAAGTCACAAGCTTAATAAAATAAAGAAAATCAAAACCCACACTTGATAGAAGCAATGCATGACGACCCTCCTCTCCAATCACAACAAAATGATCCAATACAACAAATGCAACTCATGATACACCCTTCATTGGACATTGTCATCCATCCTATTGTTATTAATCTGGATGATGATGATGAGATTACTAAAATCGACGAAGAGGTGCATAATGATCTAAATACATTATTTTCCTCTTCCATGAGCTTAAATGATAAATCTCCCACAACAAGTTTAGAACTTGATGCTTCCTCTGGTTCAGCACTTGCACTTGTACCTTTAGCTAGTTGTCCGCCCTCGGCATATCCTAAACATGATTGGGAGGTGGATGACTTGCTTGATGGTTGAATTGCATTTTCCTTACTAGTATTTTTCTTTTTTCTTTTTCTTTTGCATGTGCGTAACGTGTTCCCCCGTAATGTGCCATTTGATGTTCTCTCTCTCTTTGTTACATTCCTCTATTTGTACCTTCATTCTTCTATATATCATACATCGCTTTTTCTTGCCTTTTCCTTTTGGGGATGAATCAAGGCATTGAGACCACAATGTCTCTTTCATGTTGACCCAAAAGGCTCCTTCTTTTTCTTTTTCTTTTCCTTTTATCTTTTTCTTCTATTTTTCTTTTAGGGATGACGCAAGGCATTGAGACTGCAATGTCTCTTTCATGTTGACCCAAAAGGCCCCTTTTTTCTTTTTCTTTTTGCTGCATTTCGCTGGGGATGGTAAAGGCATTGAGAGACGAAATGTCTCCTTCATGTTATTGAAATCAGCACTTTTCTTTTTTCTTTAGCCTTTTCATTTCATTTTTGTATGTTTTCCTTTTTGAGACGTTAAAGTGTCAAGACATCCTATGTCTCTTCCATGTTGACCCAAATGACTCTTTCTTTTTCTTTGTTTTCACTCTCTTTGTATCATTCTTTCAGTTCTATGTATTTGGGGAATGATGACAGTTCCAAGCTCTTTATAAAACATTGTAGCAAACATACTGACCCCAAATCCATAGATCCCTTATGTGTTTGGTGTTTTTCAATTTGGGGGAAACCCATTTCTTTTTCCTTTTCTTCGCATGATGTGTGCTTACTCAAAAACGTATGACTTGGCATAGGGGCTTTCCAATTTGGCTCTCATGTCTTCTTTTTGCATTTTTCATTTGCTACTTTAAAGTAATTTCTCACATAATGGTGTGTAGCAATTCCTTTAAAGTGGGGGCATACATTGGCATTATTCATTTGCATTTTTCCTTTTTCTTGGTTCTTAGTGCAGCCTTATTACTTCATATGATGCGTTTTCCACTTTGTGGATGACATTGGGTGTGATGTCCTTCATAAGCGTGATCTATCTTAGCATATTACATTCCTCTTAGTGGCTTGATGCGACACACTGCATCCCCTAAGATGGAAATTTTCTATTCTTTGATTGGTCCTCTCTTGGAGACATTAGACACAATGTTCCCTAAGTTAAAGACCTCGCATGAACTAAGAAAGAATCCTTTGAACATTCTTTGCATGTTACATTTTGCATTTGTTATATGGCCACCTTGCATAACAAAGCTTGCATGCTGTGCCATCGCTTTTGTTCATGATCTCCAAGCATACAAAGTTTCCTTGTCGTCATGGAAACATGATGACATTTTCTTTTGTGGTGCCTTATTAAAGAGTTGTGGAATTACATAACTTTGGTATGGTTCAGTGGAAGCCCGATACGGGCATGTTTTCCCCCATAACCGCACATTATTGTGGTACGTACCAACCATGAGTGTAATATTTCCCTCACCTTTTGGAGCCTTCTCCGCCGCAGGTGGAAAACCATGAATTTCATTTGCTTGAGGAGTGGGCATGTGTATTTATTTCTAGACAAAACAACCTAGATCGATCCATAGAAATTTGGAAATGTCGAAACTTCAATTACAACTTTATTTCTTTTGACTTCCTCTTTTTATTGAAACTTTTTCCATCATTTTCATGTAATGTTCCTTTGAGTTTATGTTTTGGTTTCCATGGGATCTTGATCTGGGGGATTCATCATCCCTCTTGATCATTGTTATCATCTTTGTCGGCATGAGTACAATTTGAATCCCCTCTTGATATGCATGTTTGGCTACTTTAGTGTGAGTTTGAAGGAAAATCATCCTCCTCTACTAGAGTGGGGGATAACTGTGGACACAAAAAAAGTAACCCTTCTACTTTTTCTCATGTTTAGGACCTCTTGGTGATTTTGGATTGATTTTTCCTATATTTAATGTTGTATTGTGGTCAACACAGTCACATTAGGTCTCAGACCCTTGAGAATCATTAAGACTTCTAGGATGTCTTGTAAAAGTGTTGTGAAGTGTTGTAACCCACTTTCACACTTTTCTAGGACCCTTTCATTATAATTCACTTAAATAACCCCTTTTTACCACTTACCAAGTCTTATTTCAAAGTGTTGTAAAAAGTTGTAACAAACTCTCACGCTTTTCTAGACTTTTCATCACTAAATTGACCCTTTCTTATGTTTAAATGGCCCCTTAATACACTTTTTGACCATACTTAAGTGTATTTTTGAGAATATTCCCATTAAACCTTATTAAATACACTTCAATCCCCGACACCCAGTAAAATTTCCCTAGTGGGACCAAGTCACCACCTGGGGCGACTTAGTCCCACTGGGCACAAAAATCAAAATAATTTTAATTTTCTAGCAGGATTTTATTCTCTTGACCTTAAGGTCAGCCCGTGATGTGTTATTTTCAGGAAATATTAGAAAATCAAGTATAAATAAAGGGTTTTTCTCTCATTTTCATCCCCATTCATTTTTCAAGCACCTAATTCATTCATTCAAGCCATTATCAAGCAATTCTCAAGCATTCTAAGCAATTTCAAGCATCCATTGGAGCACTTCATTGCATATCTTCAGATTTCAACATCAAGGATTTGGTGATTTTGTGACATTGCATATTATTTATTCATCATTCTCTCTTTATTTAATTTCATTATCTAGGGTTTGATTACCAAATTGGGTTTGACCAAGGAAAACCCTTATTCTCTAACCCTTAACCCCTTTTCCCCTCTTTGCATGTGTGTTTGCAGGTCTTGTATGCAGATTTTTCAAAGAGTTTGGTGTTAAAAAGGTGTTTTCAATCCATCAAAGTCAACAAATCCCTAATTGAAGCTTGGAGACCTCTTTCAACCCGTTTTCTGCAGTTTTTGAACTAGACACCTGTCAAGAAAGGAAGTGCAAACTGAAAGCTACATAATCCTGCCCCAAATTTCTTGAGATTCCCAAGTGGACTAATTCACCATTTGTGGAGAATTAGCCCCACTACCAAGCCTGACAAGTGGTTTCTACATTTTTGAGTACCCATTTAGCAGATTCCTGTTTTAGAAAATTCTCCCTGAAACTGGAATAAGTCGCCCAGCTTGGTGTAAGTGTCCCAGTCAACATTTTTAGTCAACTCTATAGGATTCCAAAGCCTCTCCACATCACACTTCAGATTCTAGGTGCACCTCTCCAGTTTTGTTTAATTTTGTTATTGTTTACTTGCATTCCTTAGGTGTTCTTGCATACATCACTATGTTCTCAAACAACTTGCATATCTTAGGTTTTGCATTAATAATCATATTTCTTTTTCATTTTATTGCATTTAGACGTCATATTAGACATTTTATCCATCATTGCATTATTTTTGAGTGTTTACATTGCATTTTGGCCCATCTTTCTCCTTTTAGGTGAAAAGCCCTAGAAGTGTAAGAAAACCATTGGAAGCTAAAATCTTTGTTTACAAGATCATAATGTAATAATGTACTTAATGAACAAACCTGTGGTTGGGGGTAGACTAGTCAGATGGTTGTTCTTACTATAGGAGTTTGATATAACAATAGTCGAAAAGCCTGGGAAAGCTAATGTGGTGGTATATTTTTTGTCTAGATTTCCCACACAATTAGAAGAAGGTGTTGTGGATGACTCTTTTCTAGAGGAGCATTTATTTTCTCTCAATATACACACACCATGGTTTGTTGATATTGAAAATTACTTAGTGGTAAGGAAGATACCATCACACTTCTCTCCTAGAGAAAAGAGACAACTGGTGAATAAAATATTTAAATATTCTTGGGTAGCTAGTTACCTATTCTATATTGGTCCAGATAACATTATGAGATGTATCAGAGAGGATGAGGTCTTTGACATCGTAAAAGCTTGCCATGATGAACCCTATGGGGGTCACTTTGCAGCCAAAAAGACAACATTTAAGATCTTAACATGTTACTATTGGCCAACTCTCCATAAGGATTCAATAAAGTATACATGGAGTTGTGGAAGATGTTAGAGAATGGGGAAACCAACAAGGAAAAATGAGATTCCTTTGCATCCATAGATGACACTAACACCATTTGACAAATGTGGGATTGAATTCATTGGCCCAATTTCACTAGCCTCTAATAATAAAGATTATATTTTGGTTTGTACAGATTATCTAACAAAATCGGTTGAAGTCAAGGCATTATAGTTTTGAAGTGATGGGAATGTAGCTAAGTTTTTATATGAAGACATATTTACTAGGTATGGAGTACCTAGAGAAATTGTAACTGATCATGGTCCCTAGTTCACTTCTGAACTCATTTCTAAATTGGTTAAAGAATATGAAATAAGGCATAGAAAATCAACACCTTATTGCCCCCAAGCCAATGGGTATGTGGAGGTTACCAACAAAGAGATTGAAAATATTTTTCCCAAAACAACGTACATTCACAAGAAAGATTGGGCGGAAAAATTACCTAAAGCAATGTGGGCCTATAGAACAACATGGAAAACAACTACAAGTTTCACACCTTATGAACTAGTGTATAGAAAAACAATAGTTCTACCAATAGAATTTGAATACAAAAAACTTCAGACAACAGTGGAATGAGAAATGAACTTGACAACAATATAGAAGGAAAGGCTACACAATCTGAATGGGCTAGATGGAATTAGAATGGAGGCCATACATCACACAGAGATAATTCAAAAACAGAGGACTAAATGGCATGATCAATTTATAAGGACTAAAGAATTCAATGTGGGTGACTAGGATTTATTGTATGATTCTAGATATAAAGATTATAAGGGGAAGCTACAATCTAGATGGTTACGACCTTATGAAATTCAACATGTATTCCCCAATGGAGAAGTCAAATTGTAGAACATACATGCAATTAGATTCCCACTATTAGTTAATGGACATAGACTGAAAATATACAAGATAACTTAGAAAGATGATTTTCTTATTTCTTTGTGCCATAGAAAAATGGCCCCTTGTCATTTTCATGGCTTTTTAGGTCTTGCCTCATGGTATTTGATATATTTTGCTCTGATTTTATGTTGTAACATGACTTGAACATGCATATTTAGGTACTAAAATTCAAATAATGATGTCTTGTGAAGGTGTTGTGAAGTGTTGTAGGGCATTTCTACATTCTTCTAGACTCTATTTATTATAATTCAACTAAAAATCACCTTTTTATCATTAAACAAGTCCTATTTTGAAGTGTTATAAATTCTTATAACAAACTTTCACGTTCTTCTAGGCACATCTTCACTATTTATCCCTTTCTCATGCTTTATTTGGCCCCTTTATGCCCTCATATGTCTTAATTAAGTGTATTTTTGAATATTAGCCCAACAAGCAACATTAAATAAAACTTAAATCCTGACACCCATTTTCAAGTCCTAGGTGGGACCCATTCGCCATGGGTGGTGAATGAGTCCCCCTTAGCTCTAAATTCAAAATATTTTTTTATTTCTTTTCGGGTTTTAATTTAAAAACACTTGATGTCGGCCTATGATGAGGTATGAATGGATAACTAAGGCACAAATGCATATAAATAAGTGATTTTCACCTCATTCTACATCTCCCATAATCTATTACAATTCTCCAACATTCACACATCATTCAAGCATCTTACAACATCTTATCAAGCAATATTCAAGCACTTTGGAGAAGCTATTGACATTACTTTAGACTTGCATCATCAAGGGTTTGGTAAGTTGATCTAATTTGCATGTTATTAGTTTATCTTTCTCTTGCACTTCATTATTTTATTAAGGGTTTGATTACCAAAAGTGTAGTTTGACCAAGGAAAACCCCTATTTGCTAACCCTCAACCATTTTTCCCCTTTTGCATGTGTGTTTGTAGACCTAGGTATGTAGATTTAACAAGCTTTTTGGTGTTGAAAAGTGGAGAGCAAATCAACTAGGTGCTTCAAGTCAAATCAAGTCTATTTCAAGCTTGGAGAAGGCTTTCTGTCCATTTCCTATAGAACTGACTTCAACAACCCGACAATCAGAGGTTTCCAGATTTGGTGTTCCAGAGTTGTCTCTTGATTTTTCATAATTTTGAGAGATGACTGATTCGCCACCAGTGGTGAATGAGTCCCACCTTAGGACTGAAAATCTGAATTTTGTCAGATTCTAGATCCCAACAATCAGAAACCAATTCCCAACAGATTTCACTAGGAGCAGGACTAATTCGCCACCCTGGGCAAATGAGTCCCACTGTGAAATTTCAGTAATTTCAGTCAGCATTCACAATATTCCAGATTCTTCATCAAACCTCTAGGTGCACTCTGTTTTAGTCCATTTCTTTCTGTTTTGCATCATTTCAATCTTTTACTTCATTATTTGCATATCACAACGTGTTTTCAAACATAGTTTAAATCTTAGTTTTGCATTCATAAACATTCATCCAAATCACTTAATTGCATTTAGTTTACTTCATTTAGATTAGATAACATCATACATAACATAATTTGAATGAACCCTTAGCATTTTTTGGCCCTATCTCTCTCCTTTTAGGTGAAAAATCCTAAAAGAGCTAGAGAAATCCTAGAGTGCCAAAAATCAATGGTTCATTTTGGTGAACCTGCATTTTGAACACTTTTCATTTCTGATTTCATTTGCATATTGCATCGTAGATTACTTTTTCATCAATATTCAATTAGGATATTGTTTTGTTTTTGCATTCTAGGACTTTTCATATTGCATTAGTGAAAACTTCATTTAGATTTCATTTTTGCATTGCATCTCATTGAAAAAACTAAAAATATGCATTCTACATTCTTAATTGTATTATGTAGAACATTAAAATCATTTTAACATTTCTAAAAAACACAATAAAATTTTCATACTAGGACTCATTTGCCACCCTAGGCGAATCAGTCCACCTGCACTGTTCATACTGTATTTTCAGGCATTTTCCTACATTTCTATTTTCTATAGTTACTTTTTCTATTACAGTTAGCAAAGTTTTTATTATTTGCATTTAGAGCTTCTAGATTACCTTGCATTTTCATTCACCCCATCCTTTTTGGTACTTGTATGAGTGTTTGGTGCCCCATTGATAATACTTTAGTGAGAAGAAGTTCTAGACTCATGGCCTCCCGTGATAGCACTTTCTTTGTGGACCTTGGGATCTCACGAGCTCCTACTCCTAGTATGGACAATGGTGCATTAGGCATTGACAATACCACTTCTATTCCTTCACCTTTCCATCCAATGAATGTTGACACCCAAAACAATTCCATCCTGCAAGAAAAGGTCATTAATATTCATGAGGATTTTGCACATTTACAACAAGACTTGTCACTTGAAAACATTTCCACCACTGCCATACCCTCCATTGAAAACCTTCATCGCTTAATTGAAAGTGATGATGGCTTACAAGTGATGAAGAAAATTGTTGAGATTTACAATAAACATGCTTCCTCTACTACTCAATCCACAAAAATTCCTGTAAACCAAGGAGGACCTCAAGTTCCCCCCCCTTCAACCATGGCATCCATACCAACTTATACAAATCCGCAAGTCCACACAACTATGCACTAGGTTAATTATGCGGCTACTTCTTTTGTGGCATCACAAGTCCCTTCCACCACCTTCACACCCCATAGTATTCCTTTTAC
>VDFB02108657.1:0-14975 GCA_007258455.2 Sequoia sempervirens
ATCCAAGGTGGAAAATAGCTCCCATGGGATCTATTTTGCCAGCTAGGATGTTGAAGAGTGAAGAAATCAAATTTATATGTTGATTTTGTGAGGTCTTTGATCAAAATATTCCTTGGGATGCATAATATGGGGTCATAGGGACCTACTAATGATGATGTAAAGGTCATAAATGGAAGGGGGACCAAAATCTAATGTGAAAGTTTAAATAAATACACTTTACAATAGTAAATTAAGGAAAAATCGAGTCTATTTAGCTTATAAGGGCCCTAAATCCCATGTGAATGTGAAAAAAACATTACAACACTAGATTAGGTCCACTTGATTTACAAGCCTCCCAAATTTAATGTTAAGATGTAAATAAATACATTTTACAATATTAAATTGGGATAGGGTTAGGCTAATTTAGCTTAAAATGGGCCTAGGACCTAATGTGGATGTGTAAAACACCTCACAACACTAGATCAAGGTGACATTAAGTCCAATTTATCATTAATTATCCCCATATCGAGCAAGGTACACATTTTTGTACACTACAGGATCAAGGATGCAATCATATGACAAACATCAAATGATAGATATGATCTAGGTCTAGGATTGAGATAAGGACAAAAATCTTGATAGTAATGACTAGGATTAAGAGGCTTAGTGAGATGAGTGGATAAAATGAAAAGATAATTTGACTTTTGGATAAGTGTCTAGGCTCAATAAATCTAGGCAAGAAGTTAGTTAGACATGTGAAGGAGACATTTGTCACATGAGGACAAATTTAAATTATGATCCATGTGGACAAGATGAAAGGCTAAAATTAGATAAACAAGGATAGACGATAAAGGGTAATTAATTAATTAAATAAAAGTATTTATTTAATTAATGGGATCATGTGGAAGGATAATAATTAAATAAATGATAAATATTTATTTAATTAAAAAATTAGGATAAAGATGTTAATTAATAGGGATAATTAAATAAATAATAGATAATTATTTAATTAATGGCTTTAAGGATAGGATAGAATTAGGTGTGGTTGGGTAAGGTCATATTGTAGGTGTCTACTATTTTGGTTCCTAGAAGTTTTATTCATGTTTATTATTGATTAAAATCCGCCCTTCATTTTTTTTGTCTTTTGCTTGAACCTGGTCACCTATCTACCATCCACATTTTTTGTGAAGAGTGTAATTTTGTCTTTTATATTAATTAAAAATAGTCTATGCCTTATCCATAAGAAAAATATTATATTGTTTTTAATTGGTTGAGTACAATTAGAAAGGATGATGATATTTTCCTTAATTATACCATCTACTAGGAGTCAAATTCTCTTAAAGTGTATTATAAAGAATGAGACTAGGATCGTGCCTAGACAAATTTAATGAAATAAATACCCTCAATCCTTAACTCTCATCCAAAAACTATAATATAAATTAATGCTCACAATAGCAACAAATTATAAAAACAATCTAAAAGACTAATACAATTATTTTAAATATATCTATTTAAAAATTACTAAAAAAAATCACTTGAACTATTTATATTAAATTTAATATTTATGTCTTAAAATGAAGATCTTCCAATAACTTTTAAATAAATATAATTTAAAAATATCTTGAATAAGTAAAAAAATAAAAAACAAACAAACCATATAAAAAGAAAAAAAAATCTACTTTCTCATTTCCACAACTTTTTCACTGCACGTAGAAGCCTTTTTTTCTGATTTCCACGACTTTTGACTGCACGGTTGCCTGAGCATAAAAAATAAAGTAAATACTGTAAAAAGCTCCAACTTTCCGTTCTCTATCGTGGGAAACAGTTTTCACTCCCTGATGCATACGCGCCGTGCTAATTAATTTTAGCGTACGAACTGGGATCACTGGTCGATTAAGGCAATATAAAATTTTATTTTATTCTTAAATTCAAGTGGAATTCCGTAAAGCAGTGAAAGTAAACGGTGTAGTTGCACTCGAAACTCCCTGGAATGAATCCTAAACCTTTATTTTCCCATTCTTTCAGCCCGTTTACTGGTATATCACCAAATGTAATTTGCTGTTGAAGAATTGCCAGGAGGTAGGAACCAGACTTTATTGTCCACTGAATATTTATTATTATTATGAAGTAGTAAACTCAGCTTTCATATACTGCAATGTATGTGGGAACGACTATCTGTCATACATCATATGCCGTCAATCATGGAAAATATGATGTATGACATGTGGATGGAACCCATGGATGCCTCCAGTGCATCCACGGGACTGGATAGCTGTTTCCCCTGATTCGGTGGGATTAGACCTCATTCATAGTTATCATTCATTCATTGTCATTAAGACCCAGGAAACTCGGGGCTCCTTTCTTGATCTTGATTTTAACTTAATTGTATTTTTCACTGGTGACTTGTGTTTGCTGAGGTAGTCAGAGTGGCTAAAGGTGCTTTGTAATTTAGGCAAACCATCTATAAGGAGTGCAAGCTTTATCATTTATTTTGCTCCCGCCATACGAAGTGTTTCTATACCCCACTTTTGTTGCTGGTAGAAACTAAATGTCAAAGCCATGTCTGTGCTTATCCTAGTGATCCTTGTGCTATATGCATGCCTTCCAACACAAGCCCACACAAGTTTCAGCTTCAACAAATTCAATCTCCACCCTTTATCAGGTCAAAAATTCTTCATTCTGCTCTGGTGCCATCTGCCTCACCAATCAGTCACAACACATGTCTGGCCGCACTTTATATACTCAGCCTGTGTGGATGAAAGAACGCAAGTTGACAAATACGAGCTCATCATTCAACACCACCTTCATATTCGCCATGGTTCCTTCTTCCTCCGATCCTCTGAGCAGCGGGCACGGGATGGACTTTATCATAGCACCCACCAAATCTCCAGTGGAAAAGTCATCATCTCATTTCCTCGGTTCGTTGAATAGTTCAAACACTGGGAAGGCAGACAACCATCTCTTTGTCGTCGAGTTCGATACAATCCTCAACGAGGACTTCCTGGACATCAACGACAATCATGTCGGTGTAGATCTCAACGACCTCAAGTCTGTAAAGTCTGAACCTGCGGGGTACTGGATTGGCAACCAGATGCATCAACTAGATCTCAACAGTGGACACAATATTCAGGCTTGCGTCGACTACAATCAGACCCAACAGCAATTGAATGTTACAATAGTAAAAGCTGGTTCACCTCGTCCCCAAAAGCCTCTTTTATCTCTCAAAACTATGACTCTGTTCAACATATTCGAAGAAGAAATGTACGTTGGTTTCTCTGCAGCAACAGGAACTGTCGTTGAAGACTACTGTTTCCTTGCTTGGAGCTTCAGCACAAGTGGATCCGCGCCTGAGCTGGATATATCTAATCTTCCTTCTCTTATCATACGCAAGAATTCCAACTCTCGACTTATACCCGTTATAACTACAACTCTGGTACTTGTCTTGTTGTTTATGGTTGCAGCAGCGTTATTTGGGTGGAAGAGAAACAAGTTCAGAGACGTTACAGAAGAATGAGAGAGGGAGTATTGGCCTCACAGATTTGACTACAAAGACTTGCATATTGCAACCAAAGGCTTCGGAGACGAGCAAGTTTTGGGCTGTGGAGGTTTCGGTCGGGTGTACAAAGGAGTTCTCACTACTAACGGCCTGGAAGTTGCTGTAAAGTCTGTCTTTAAAGAAAGCAACGAAGCCCTGAAGGAATTCATTGCGGAGATTTCAAGTCTTGGGCGTTTACAGCACCGAAATCTTGTACAAATCAGAGGCTACTGCAGGAGGGGAGCGAAGTTATTCATAGCGTATGATTACATGCCAAATGGAAGCCTTCACAAAGTTATTTGAAAAGAGCATGGGCTGTCAGGTACAGAATTCTGAGGGACGTGGGCAGAGGATTGGAGTATCTTCACGAAGGGTGGGAGAAAAGTGTAGTGCACAGAGACATCGAATCCAGCAATATTTTGTTGGATTCTAAACTTAATGGCAAGCTGGCGGACTTCGGGCTTGCCGCCTGAACGAGCGTAGAGGAGACCCGCTAACTACTCGTGTGGTAGGTACGCTTGGGTACATAGCACCGGAGCTCGTACACACAGGAAAGGCCGCTCCCAGCGCAGATGTCTTCAGCTTTGGTATCTTAATGTTGGAGGTTGCCTGCGGTGTAAAACAGTCCCAAAGAATAAAAACATAACAACAGTAATAAAGAACAGGGCAAAACAAGGCAAAACAGAGTTGAAAATAAATATATATTCAATTCAAAAAAACTGTGTACAACAGCTGTCCTCAATCACACATATATAGCTATTACATCTTTGAAGTATGGAAGCTTCTTTCTTTCTAGAAGATTCTAAAATCTGGAAACTTCTTTTACAACAGCTCTCTTTTTTAAATGTTTTTTATTTCAAAAACAACTACAGGAAGATTCTAGAAATATTATTTTATTTTTAGACAATCTTAACTATCTCTAACATCCCCCCTTAAGATTGGCTAGAAAAATCAAAAGAGAGGGGAACATTATATTACTATCCCCCCTTAATGTTCACCTTAATCATGCCTAGCATGCCCCGTAGTTTCAAAAATTTGGCCTCAAGCATACTCTTAGTAAATATGTTTGCTGCTTGGTCTTCACTTGGACAAAATTGGAGATAAACAAAATTTGCTTGAACAAGATCCCGAATATAGTGAACATCAATCTCAATGTGTTTTGTTTTAGCATGAAAAATAGGATTATTTGCAACTTGGATAGCACTTTGATTATCACAATACAAAGGAGTAGCTGAACTCTGTGCAAAACCAAGCTCAAATAAAAGATTGCGAATCCAAACTGCTTCCTTTCCAGCTTCTTTTGCTGCTCTATATTCTGCTTCACATGAGGACAATGATGTAGTAGTTTGTTTTTTGCTGCTCCATGTAATTGGACCTGACCCAAGCTGAAAAATATAACCACCAGTAGATTTTCGATCATCTATATCACCTCCCCAGTCTGAATCTGTAAAGCCAACCAAAGAAACTGAGGACTTGTAACTATAATGTATGCCATAGTAAATGGTTCCACGAATGTATCGTAAAATCCTTTTGGCAGCCAACCAATGAGTTTCTTTTGGTTCCTGCATAAATCTAGATACCAGATTGACTGCAAAACAAATGTCTGGTCTAGAATGTGTTAGATAAACCAAGCTACCAACAAGCTGTCTATATAAAGTAGCATCCACCTTCTTGGAAATACATTCTTTAGTAAGCTTAATTCCAGATTGAAAAGGAGTAGGGGCTGGCTTGCATTCAAACATTTTAAAAATTGCTAAAAGATCCAAAGCATATTTTGATTGAGAAATAAACAACCCATCATGAAGCCTACTAATTTGCAAGCCAAGAAAATAATTTAATTCACCCAAATCACTCATATGAAATGCCCCTTTAAGATCTGATTTCAAATCATTAATTAACCCAATATTTGGTCCAACTATGAGTAAATCATCCACATAAACTGCAACAAGAATAATTTCATTGTGCACTCATTTTACATAAAGATTTGGATCTGATTTGCATTTTTGAAACCCATGAAGCTGAAAATACCTGTCAATCTTCTCATTCCATGCTCTTGGTGCTTGTTTAAGCCCATAAAGTGACTTCTTTAATCTGCAAACAAGATTAGGATGTTGCTAATCTACAAAACCTGGTGGCTGATCCATATATATTTCTTCATATAAATCTCCATTTAAGAAAGCATTTTTTACATCTATTTGATGAATATGCCACCCAAGACTTGCAGCCAAAGAAAGAATAATTCTAACTGTATTCATTTTAATGACAGGAGAAAAAGTTTCTTCATAATCAACACCCTCTTTTTGATTAAATCCCTTAGCAACCAATCTAGCTTTAAATTTTTCTATAGCACCATCTGATTTAAATTTTGTTTTATAAACCCATTTGCAACCAATTACATTCTTAGCTTTGGGAAGTGGCATAAGTTCCCAAGTTTTATTTTTCACCAAAGCATCATATTCTTCTTCCATAGCTTGCTCCCATTCTTTCTTCCCTCTAGCTTCCTCATATGATCTTGGGTCATTTACTTGTAATACTTTGGCCATGAGAGCACTACCATTCCTCCCTTGGATCTTTGAGCCTTGCCTATATATTTCTTCAACACTCCTTGTCTTTTGTCTAGCTGAAAAGTCATCTTCTTCATCATCACTACCTGCAGAAAATGTCTGATTACAAGCATTAGTTGTTTCATTTTCACTAGTATTTTCATCATTTGTAGAAGTGCACAACTCATCCTCATCAATGTAGTCTCCATTTCTTTCTAAAATATCTAAAAAATGAGAAGCATTTGTTGTTGTAGAGTGAGAGGGAGTGGCTGTAAGTTGTGAATGCTCATCAAACTTCACATCTCTACTAACAAAGACCTTGTTTGTTGTCAAATCATATAATCTGTAAGCCTTTGATTCTTCACTATAACCCATAAACAAACACTTATGACTCTTTGGTTCTAGCTTTTCCCTTTTTGCATCAGGAATGTGTGCCCAAGCAATACACCCAAATACTTTAAAATATCCAATGTGAGGTTTCTTACCACTCCATGCTTCTTCAGGGGTGATATTTGTGAGAGCTTTGGTGGGGATTCTATTTATAATATGTGCAGCACAAGAAACAGCCAAACCCCAAAATTTATTATGCAAACTTTTAAAATGCAACATACAACGAGCCATTTCTAAAAGAGTTGTATTCATTCGTTCAGCCACCCCATTTTGTTGAGGAGTATAAGGAACTGTTCTTTGCACCTTAATACCATAATTTTCACAAAATGACTCAAATGCATAATTGCAATATTCACCCCCATTATCCATCCTTAAGCATTTAATTCTTTTGCCACTTTGATTTTCAACTAATGCCTTAAACTTTTGAAACACTTCAAACACTTCTTTTTTCCTTTCAAGAAAATAAACCCATACTCTCCTGCTGTAATCATCAATAAAAGTGAGAAGGTACCTGGCACCTGAAAGTGAAGGATATCCTGGTTCACATAAATCACTATGAATGAGTTGCAGCGGATGATTAGCTCTCCATGCTTTACCTGAATCAAAAGGATCTCGATGATGTTTCCCTAACACACAACCTTCACACACACCTTCACAAGCTGAAATTTTTGTTAATCCTCTAACCATATCCATTCTAACCATATCTTGTAATTTTCTATAATTTAAGTGTCCAAGTCTAGCATGCCAAAGTTGTGACATATAATCAGTCTGAGCAATAAAAGCATGAGAGAGTGTATATTTATCATCAACAAACCCCACAAATTTAAATAGATTCTCTTCATGGTCAACTCTACCAATAGCAATTATATTGCTTGGGTTTTTTCTATCTCTAACAATAACTTGATCAACAGTGACAACAAACTCATATCTAGCTTGAACTATTTTGTATACTGAAATAAGATTCACCCCCAATCCTTCAACTAGTAAAACATTTTTCAAAGACCCATTTGTTACATTAACAGTTCCTGTTCCTAAAACTGGAAGTTTCATTTTATTGCCAATAGAAATTTCTTGATCTGAATTCTTCCCTTCATAAAAATCAATAAACAAAGATCTATCCCCAGTCATGTGAGATGATGCCCCTGAATCTAAAATCCATTCTTTATTAGAATCTGAAGCAAAGTATCCCCCCTTAACACTAGATTTACTCTTGGGTGTAGCAATTACCTCCTCATTTGATTTCTCTTGCCTTTTTAAAGAGATAGCTACGAAACTATGTTTATCCTTCTTTCCATCCTTAAACCTTTCTTGCTTGGGCCTTTCATTGTCCCTCTTCTTCAAACAAAATTTCTCCATGTGATTCTCACCCCCACAATACCTGCAAATAATGGGCTTTCTTCCAGCTTGCTTTTCTGCACCATCATTTCTAGAAAAATGGTTAGAACCTTCATTATTTCAAAATTTATTATTTCCTTTCCAATTCTTTTTTCCATCATTTCTAAAAAATTTACTTTTGGCTGTATATGCATGATTCTTCTTAATATGCCCTTCTTTAATAAGTTGAACTTCTTCATCTAAAACAGACTTGCAAAATTGATCAAAAGTTTGCTGGGGGGTATTGGGATTTAGTTGAAGAACCCTTTTCCTTGATTCCTTAAATACTTTATATGGCTGGGGAAGCTTACTTTCAACCATTGCAATCAACTGAAAATCTTTTTTTGCATATTCAACACCTATTTTTTTTAGCTGAGCATTTAAAAAAGTAACTTCATTGAAGTAATCAGACATTTTTTCAAAATCAGATGGATCTAAATTCATCAATTTTTCTTCTATACTAAACATGCTAGCAATGTCTGCATCTTTATAATCCTTTTCTAAATTCTCCCATAGCTCTATTGGATTATCAACATCAACAAATCTTCTATTTAGATTGGGGCTCAAAGCTTTACCAATAATACCTTTAGCTTGCTCCAACTTGCATTTCCACAACTCTTTTTCTCTATCATTTTGTTGAGGTTCCCCAATTTCTTTATTCACTATCCTCCATAAATTCTTCTCTCTTAGAGCATTCTTGACTACAATCTTCCAATCTACAAAACCACTTCCATCAAAGATAGGCAAAACTTCATTTGAAGAACCCATCTTAGCAAAAAAAATAGCCTTCAAACAAATACAGCAATACTCTAGCAATATAACAGCCCTGCAACCAAATATCACTCCAATAATATATCAGCCCTGCAAACAAACCATTTCCAGCAATATATTTTCCTACAGCAAAACCCTCTAGCAATATTTCTAGCTGAACCTCTAGATAAATCTCCAGCTGAAGCTAGCTAAATCTGGCTTTGATACCATGTAAAAACAGTCCCAAAAAATAAAGAACATACTAACAGTAATAAAAATAGGCAAAACAAGGAAAAATAGAGTTGAAAGTAAAAATATATTCAATTCAAAAACTGTGTACAACAGATGTCCTCAATCACACATATATAGCTATTACATCTTTAAAGTCTGGAAGCTTCTTGCTTTCTAGAAGATTCTAAAATTTGGAATCTTCTTTACAACAACGCTCTTTTTTAAATGTTTTTTATTTCAAAAACCAGCTACAGGAAGATTCTAGAAATATTATTTTATTTTAGACAATCTTAATTATCTCTAACACGTTTGAAGAGGCATTTGGATCCCTCTCTCAATGCTTCGCTGGTGGTAGTGTTGGAGTGGGTGAGAGAACTACATGCGAAAGGCAGGCTCATGGATGCCGCAGATCCCAATCTTGGTGGTGAATATGTTGAAGATGAGATGGAGAAAGTGCTCAAATTAGGACTGCTGTGGTGCAATTCTCTTCCAGAGGTGAGACCTGCCATTAGAAAAGTATTACAAATAATTGAAGGGGAAGCCTCTCTTCTCACTTTTCGTCCATATGAGATGAGCGGAGAGAGCAGTTCTTATCCAAGCATAGGGGTGTCTTTTGCCTCGACTTCTAACTCTCTAGAGGGCGACGAGTGCAGAGTCTAAATAAATTTACAGTGTTAATTGTTCTTTATTTCCTTGAGATTTCCTTCTAGATTTTAATGGGAAGAGGTACACTTCTTATAGTGCCTGACTTATTGAATTTACGATCGCTTATTCACCAAGAGATCATCGTCTAGTACCGACTTTGTTGATACGGTTAAATTTTTCCCTTTTAAATAATATGCCCATTTGACGTTATGTATTTAGTAATTTTACGCTCAAATGGGTATAAATGTAAATTCAATATTTTCATTCGTAATTATCTCATCTCTATTCCAAGGTATTATAAATACTCCCATTGGTGAGTAAGGCGTATTCTAATTATTATTATTGTATTTGTTGAGTATGGCAATGTGTAATGGTATATAGTAAATTAATGAAATTTTAGATTTTGAATTTTTTTATTTAAAATTATAAATGGTATATAGTAAATTAATGGAATTTTAGATTTTGAAAATTCTTAATTTAAAAGGTTTATTACATCTTAAAATCAAAAAAAATAAAATAAAAAATACTTCAGTGAAAAGAGAAAATCATAAGTTAGTTGAAATGAAAATAGTAATTATAATTATTAATTAATCATTTATATGTATTATTTCAAGTGTAATGATATTAATTGCATTTATTAAATAAGGCTTAAAAATTTGAGCATGAAAATATATATTTGAAAATATATCAATATTGATTTTTAAGGATATATAATATTCTATATAAGATTAAGTATAGAAAGGAATTGGTAGGTTATCTATATATTAATTAGAATTAATGGATTAGTTGTATAGTTAAATTTTGTGTAGTCAAATAATTGTAACATAATCAAGTGTTTTTCTTAAAGATGAATTATTAGATTCTTAAGAAAATGAAATGCTATTCTAATCATAGCTCCCCGTAGACATGTATCATTTTGGATTGTTAGTACAAAATTGCTAATCAATACTCACCACTAATAAACACTCTCTCACAAAACTACTAAAACCTCAATTAAACTATTAAATTTCTTATAAAATTAATTTAAATTAATAATGAATTATGTAGAAGTATACATATTATGATGTACATATTCTAAAAAATAATAATAAATAATTAAATTAAAAACATAAATAAATACTAAACATATAATATATTTAATATTTTAACTAGTATTATATGTAAAATTATATATTATCTATTGTTTATATGTTATATTATTTTTATATTTAATAATGTATACTATATGGAATACTATATATATTTATTATAAATATAGTTGAAATATACATTTTATTTATAAAATTAAATAAAGACATAGATAAATACTATATATTAAAATATCTAATATAAATATAAGATTTTGATAGATAGGATAATAAAAAAATGACACATAAAGCACAACAATAAGCAAGATCAATCTAACCAAGATTGTCTATAAAGGAATTTTAGAATTTGGAAGAACTTTAATTGGACAAATAGTGGAAAAAAAACATCAAGGAAGGAGATACTACGCTAGAGTGGTGAACTAATAATAAAACTTATGTCAAAATGTTTCTTCATTGTGCTTTTTGCTAACGAAGAAGACAAAGAGTTGATAATGGAAGAAGATTGGAAATTCAAGGAACACCACATATATTTATAGAAATGGGAACCAAAATTCGATCCCAAAAAATAAATAGGTAGAAGAACTAATATGGATACACTTATATAACTTACCCTTCAAATATTGGTCTAGGGAGAGCTTGACATCTATTGGGAATTCAATTGAGAAAACCCTTGAAATAGACATGAGGAATGGAGAAAACTTGATATACACAAGAATAAGGGTCATGACAATATGCAACATCCCAAATATGGTGAAACTACCAGTTGGAGTGGGAGTATGACATTAACAATTGGCGAAAGAAAAAAAGAAAAAAAATTCTAATTGTAAAAGATGAAATCACATGGAAAAAGATTGCCACCAAACTTAGATATCAAAGGAGCCAAGCAAAGGATGGTGTGAGAAAGCAACCAAGACAAAAGTGACAAATGAAGAAAGTGAGGAAAGGGGAAAGGGAGAAAAAAAACTAAATACCAAAGATAAAACATCAATTGACATCGAAATCATTGGCGGTGCTGATCTAGGTGAGAAGCCTATCTTGGTTGAGAAACAAAAATTACATAGTATTTTGGTGATAATAGACAAGAGCAATCCAAAAAAGGATATGAACTCAGAAGATGAAAGAAGTGAGGAAGATGAATTGGAAATTGTAGATCCCAAAAATATAATCTAATCAACACATAAAATTATCAATTAAGGAGGAATTAGGAAGATTGGGAGGAAGACAAATAAGAAAAAAAAGAGGAAGATTCTAAAGAAAATGGACTATCAAACATTAAAGAGTACCTACTAAGATCTGCGAGAGGAGCCCCCTCCCTTAGAGAGCCATGAAGATAACTACATGAAATGTTAGGGACTCAAATTTTCCTAACAGACGATGCTTTTTCAAGCACCATATAGAAATTGTGAAGGTAGACATCTTTCTGATGTAAGAAACAAAATTGAATGAAGAAGCTGATTTGTTTATATCCCATTGCAGAAACTCACAATGAACATGGTCAAAGGCCAATGGAAGCCCTAGAGGACTAATCATTTTATGAAATCCTAGAAAGGAGGTGATTAAGAACCGAATTGTAATGCCTAACTAGATTAAATGTAAGGTATGGGGCTGTGCTTCCAACATAAATTTTGTTTTATTTAACATTTACGGTCCACCCAAAACAGAGAAAAAAGCAACTTTGTGGGAAACAGTCACATACAAAATTCATGAAGATGAGGGCGAAAAAATAGTATTGGGTGGATATTTTAATACCATATTAAATCTACAGGAAAATCAAGATGATTGACAAATGAAATAGTGACAGTGAGAGACTTCAAAAGTTTTTTTACAAGTAATGATCTGATTGATTTGGAAACCAAGCATGGCTGATATACTTGGACAAATAGGCATTTGGGATTTAAAAAAATATCAAAGTGCTTGGAAAAAAATTATGTTTTCTAAAAACTGGTCAAACTCTCTTGAATTATGTGAGGCCTCTATCCTACAATATTCTAACTCGGATCATTATCGAGTTGCATTAAACATTCAAAATGATACAACTCCAACCAGGTATTATTTTAAGTTCGAGAAGATGATGTTTTAGAATGAGAAACTTATACCACTAATGGCAGAATGGTGGTGATCGGCTGTGGTAGAGCATAGCACAAAAAAGTTTCTAATTAATGGAAAAAATGGGCGCAATTAAGAAAACGCTGAAAATATGGAACAAAATCATTTTTAAGAATACATTTGAAGAAAAAGAGAGATTAAAGAGCATAATGGAGAATCTAAATCAGAGAATAATCACTCAAAGAATGACAAACTTGGAGTTTTAAGAGGAGAAATAGTTGCTAGAAGAGCATGGAAAAATCCTCGTTAGGGAAGAGATTCTAGAGGAGCAAATTGAGGGAGTTGTGGTTGATGGAAAGAGACATGAACACTAGCCATTTCTACAACACAACAAAAGCAAGAGAAATTAAAAACTGAATTGAAGGAATACGAGCCAATAATGGGGCAATACTGGAAACTAATAAAGAACTATAATATGAAGGAATACTTTTCTTCAAACGGTTATTGGCTCCTAAGGACAGGGCGATTCCAATTAACATGACTGAAATACTAAGAGTAATTACTAAGGTAATTACAGCAGAGGAAAATTTACTGTTGATGGTACCCTTCACAAAAGAGGAGATTAAGAAAGCCACCTTTGAACTTCGTCGAGATAAATCACCCAAACCAGATGGATTTTTAGCTCTATTCTTCTAGAAATGCTAGGAATCCATGGGAGATGAAGTATGCGAAATTGTAGAGTATTATAAGAGAAAGTGGAGATATTTCAAAAAGCTAAATCACAGTTTAATAGCATTAATTCTGAATAAAGAGGAAACCAAACCATTCTTGAAATTTTGACCCATACCATTATGCAACACAATTTACAAGATAATATCAAAATCAATAGAATATATAGATTAAAGAAGATATTTCCAAACATTATCTCTCTGCAGCAAATTGGATTCACGACTGGAGGGATATAATAGAAGGTATCATAATAGTAAATGAATCAATCCATTCAATTGAATCAACAAGGCAGAAATCAATGATACTCAAACTAGGTATCAATAAGGCCTATGATATGGTCAATTGGTGTATATCAATAGTAAGATATTTGGTGTTGATCTATAGTACACCATGTGGTTTCTTTGAAGGCATGAGAGGATTGAGATAGGTTGATCCCCTTTCTCTCTTTCTATTTTTCATAATGGAAGAAAAATTAAGAAAGTTGATGAAAGGGAAAAAATAGAAAGGCAATTGGTGGGGAGTGAAAGTTATATGGTGAATCCAACATATGTGAAGAAAATGAAATTAAGAAGGTATTGGATTCATACTCTACAATATCTAGACAAAGGATCAACCAAGATAAATCCATGATCCTCTTTTTCAATACAAACAGGAAAACACAAAGAATAATTTCTCAACTTTTTAACTTCAACATTGGGATGATACTGAGTAAAAATCTTGGTGTTCCAATCTTTAAAGTTTCCACAAAAATGGAAAATTGGTAACACACAATAGAGGTATTTTAGGATAAAGCACAAAGTTGGAAAGGGAAATGACTCAGTCCTCTTGGAAGAATAACAATGATAAAATCCATGTTGGCTACAATACCAATATATACATGATGTCATATTTGTGTCTAAAAAAAAAGGAAG
Source organism: Sequoia sempervirens (assembly GCA_007258455.2). Lineage (NCBI taxonomy): Eukaryota > Viridiplantae > Streptophyta > Pinopsida > Cupressales > Cupressaceae > Sequoia > Sequoia sempervirens. The sequence continues at coordinate 14,222 of VDFB02108657.1, forward strand.
GGAAAAGTCTAAGAAACACAATTAAAATGAATTCTATTAGATAGATTAAATAATATCAAGAGGATCCCACTCATCAATTGGGACTTGGTGAGAGAAGAGTGACAAAATGGTCAGGAAAAAGTTAAGGATATAGATGTATAGCATTGGGGCAAAAATTCATCAGGTGTATGTATATTGATCCAGAAACATTATGGAGAAAATTTCTCAAATGTAAATACCTCGATAGTGATTATCTTGACAAAATATTACCTATAGCCAACACAATATTAGGCTTGCACATATGAATATTTCTATGGGACTTTAGGTCAGTGGTGAAAAGGAGGAAAATAGGTTCACCAATAGAAATGGAGGGAAATAAGGTTATGATGGACCTATCTTCCTCTATTTCATTAGGAAATGAGACCCACACTAAAAATTGACTTGCAACCCTTAGGTGAGTCAACTCAAGGTGTGGATTTATAGATTTCCTTATGATTGAAAGATGAGGATCAAGGTCAAACAACACTTTGGGGAGAAAAACTAAAAATAGTAAACTAACACTAAAATGTAATTGAACACTTGAAACAACATTAATCTCAATATTGATAGACCCTACAATCAAATTGCAAATCAGAGAAGGGAAAATTTTAGTGTACCTTTCACCAAAAGTGAGTTTTCAAAGGCTGATTGGGATTCATTCACCCAGAGGTGAATGGGTCCACTATCAAGAATTTTCTGCAACTCTCAGGAGCCTTTGATATAGATCTGAATCTTC
>VDFB02108658.1:0-20212 GCA_007258455.2 Sequoia sempervirens
AAATTTCCTACCCATTTTTAATTCCAATGCCCCGGACAAAACCCATGTGTTGAAATTTCCAAAATTTATCGAAAAATCATATTTTTGAGGGTTTTGATTTTTACACCAAAACTTCCGGAGGCCATAACTTTTGACTCGGGTGTCTGTTTGAGCTGAAATTTGACGGGTGGTTGTGTTATGAGATAATGAGTGGATTTCCAATTGGGTTCTTTGAAAGCCATTGGAACCCGTTTTGACCCATTTTCGGGGCCTCAAACCTTCATCTAGTCCCTCAAAATCCCAATTTAGTGTTTTTTTCTAGCATTTTGAAAAATTGTTCACTCATAACTCAAAATGCATATCTCAAATCTGGGATGTTAGTTGGCAATTCATCCTATCTCACCAATGGGTATTTCTTGGAAAAAAATGGGACTCTCAAACATACGACCATGAAGTTTCCTAAAATGGCAAAATTTGACAATTTTGAAAATTGCCAAATTTGGAAAAATCTGATTGTCAACACTTTACGCCCTTTAAACCACGGAACTTGGTGTAGAATCCATCCAATCACATCCTCCAATCATTCTAGTCTTCAATTCAATCCTCATCTGAACTTTAATCTTATCCCAATCTGAGCTTAACCAAACCCCTAATCTGAGCTTTCATCTAATCCCAATCTGAGCTTAACCAAAACCCTAATCTAGGCTTTAATCCATCTGCCGTCAAGATTTTTGGATATCGAACAAAGTCCTTCAGATCCCTCCCTCCATCTTCTTCAATTTTGTCCTATTCCTCCATTCTAATCAATCCATTCACTCATTCCATGTAACCATTCATCTATTTCGAACCTTCATCTATCATCTCGAAACTTCATCGAACCTCCTATCATCTCAAACATTCATCAAACCTCCTTCTATCATTTCAAACTCTCATTCACTAATCTTAATCAATAATTTACTCATTCTAAGTAATCTTCCATATTCTCCATCTCCTATCCTTTCTCATCATTCATCTATCTATCATATCATCCTCCCAATTCATCTTTTGATTATTTGGATAACTATTCCATCCCTAAGCTTCGTGATCCCCATTCTCCCCACACAATCCAATGTCATCTATCTTCTCGCCATCACTTCTGCTTCTTTTGCACATCTTTTCAATCTCCTATCCTTCTTCATCATTCATCTATCTGTCATGTCATCCGCCCACTTCATCTTTTGATTATTTGGATAACTATCCCATCCCTGAGCTTTTAATGCGTGCTATCATCCTCCAATCAATAGGTCCCATCGTTAATGGGTCCAATCATTTCATCCCCTTACCTAGGGTTATCTCATCTTCTTTCATCCATCACTTGTCTTTGGCCTGCTATCGAACTTCCACGTTGCCCTGCGCTTTCAAGTAGGAAAAGGTCGATCATTTGATCCACCCCCGGGGTTCCATCATCGGTCTATATTTGTCCACTTTTCTCTTGGTATCCATCCTATCTTGGTCATCCATCAAAATCTCCATCATGTTTTGTCGTCAACCTTTTGTCAAACTACGAGGGCTCTGCACTTCCACGTAGGCAAGGCTAATCTTTGATCGGCCCCCGAGCCCCTAGGTCGCTAGGATGTGTTAGTCTCTTGTCTTGTGTCATGTCTCTTGTGTCGCATCGTCAAGCTACACCCTTATCTAGCTAGATCTTAACAAATGAGATTCACTTGTATCATCAAATCCAATCAGTTCTGAATATCCTGTGTCATATCAATCTTTTAATTTAGTATCCATCATCGGTCTCAACAGGATGCATACTTCCTAATAGACCTCATCAATCCCATCCATCCCCTTGATTGATCCTATGGCAAAGGGCATTTGAAATTAATTGTGATCTTTTGATGCTTTTGGCTTTTGTTTATCATTTGAGCTCCCTATCATCACTTGTCATTGTCGCCTTGATCCATCATATCATGGTGTGCTTTGACTAGTCAACATAGAGGTGTATCTTGATCTTTCTATCTTCTAAAGTTGTCCCGTAGTACTTACAAAGGAATCCTGAGGTCTTGTGTTACACTGGGGCATCCTTGTGTGCTTGTGGTTATCCCAATACTTGGCCCGACCAAAGTCACCATGACTTTGGGGTGTTGGGATAGCCTTCTTGTTTGTTACGTTTGTTTTATGCATTAGACACTAACCCGCCTTGGTTCTTCATACCTTGGCGTCTTGTGTCTTATGCTATAGCAAAAATCAGTGCTCCGACGATGGCAAATTGCATTTAGATTGCATTTCATCCTTCATCACACTCCCCTCCCAATCCTCCATTGCATTGCATCATCTTCTTCATCTCCCCTTGCATCATCTCATCCATTTCGAGAGCACACTCGTGTTCTCCTGAACCCGCATGTCCTCTCGAGGGGGCATCCTTCATCCCTAATTTTCATCATTTTCTTTTTCCCTTCCTAGTCACTCCTTTGAATATTTGGGGGCATCTTTCAATCTAACCATCTTCTTCTAGGTTCTATGTTTTAATATTCTTTTGAAATGATGCTGCCGTAACACCATCTCAAAGAGGGGCAAAATGTAGATAATACAAATTTGGACACTTAATTTATCAAATTCATCCTTTCATCTTATTTTCGTTAATTAAGTAATGCTTCTTGCTATTATTTAATTAATAACTTTAATATGCCAAATCCTGGGTATTTAATCAATAATACCTTATCTCTTTAATCCTCCTTCCATCAATTGAATTAAATAAATATTCCATTTATTTAATTCCCTTCATGTCACATCCTCCATCATTTTTATCTTATCTTAATCCATCTTCTAATCTCATCGATAGGATGTGCACATGCCTAATCCTTGATTAGGAGTGTCACATCCTCAACTTTTGCAGTTGGCCTCTAATCTCTTAGCCACTAACCATCCTCTATCCTTCACTAAACTAGCCTTATCTGACCTCTCGAAGGAATTTTTAATTCCTTTATCATCGAGGAATAATGGAATTCATTTTTCTCTTCCCATGTGATCTTTGACTTGTCACATCAAGTCACATGTAGATCTAACCCTCTTCTAATCTTCATTAGTGATAATCAAGTACTTGCACAATCTAATCCTTAATTGAGTCAACCCTATTAAATTTATGCTTTTCTTTTTTTATTAAGGCATCTCTCTTCCCCATGTAATTTTTTAATTCACCTTTTAATCCCAAAGGCACCCAAAGGAATTTTTAATTCCTTCACTTCTCCCACATGTCCTTCTTATTCTTTATTCTTTCCCCTCTCCTCATGAGAATGTTTGAGGAATTTTTAATTCCTCACATGTCCTCTCCCCCACATAGGGACAAACACCTCCTTTATGAGGAGATCTTGTCCAATCTCAAGGTACTTTGTACCCCCTTTCATGTCATGTCATGCTCCTTCCACCTCATGTCCACTTCACCTTTTAGGGCTAAATCACATGCCACATGTCAAGATGTGAGGGCTTGTGAGTTCTCAACTCACCTTAGCCCTACATCTTGAAATTTGGTGGCTCAATCTTGACCCTCCATTTCTCCTAGGAATTCTCAAAAATTCTATAAATACCCCCTCTTTTCTCTCATTTTGAGGAGATCATTTTTGCTAGCCAAACTCTTGTAGTTTTGTTTCTCAACCTACACTTAGCCATTTTCTTGTTGTCACCCACTTGCATCCATCTTCACATCCTCACCTAGCTTTCATCTTGCCATCCAAGGAGCATACACATCAAAGATCAAAGGGCCAACCAAAGGATCGATTCGACGCAAGGTATAAGGTTCCATTTTGTTGCTTTTACTTTGTGTTGTTTCCAACTTAGGCTAATCTTGAGGTGTAGGTTGTTTTAGTGTTTATTTGCACTCTTTTACTTGTTGCTTGTTTTCTAACGCTCACATTCGACCTATCACACCAGTTTTAGGGACAAGCTCTATTCAGATGCTAGATGGGTGCATTAAGGATGTTCTTGTTCCTGATATTTCAGCGAATCTACTTTCCATATATCAGATTTGTCATTCTGGAGATGGGAAGTTAGTTGAGTTTACTCCACAAAATGTGACTATTAGACAGTTGCAGGATCCTAAGAAGGTTGTTGCTATAGGGATAGTTGATCATGAGAACCATTTGTATCAATTTGATGGATTTGAGTCTTCATCGGGTTCTTGTTTTGTTGCTCATGCTAATTTGATGAGCAAGCTTTGGCATGAAAGATTGGGGCACTTGAACTACAGATATCTTTAGCAGATGCAAGCACATAACTTAGTGGTTGGTCTTCCTAAGATCACTTGCACGGATGGTGTTTTTCAAGGTTGTGTTCTTTCCAAGCAACATCAAGATCCTTTTCCTAAGGGTCAAGCTACACATGCAACCACACCCCTTGATTTGGTCCATAGTGATCTTATGTCATTCCCAACTCCTTTTTCAGGGGCTAAGTATGTGCTCACATTCATTGATGATTTTTCCCGCCATACATGGGTCTATTTTATGAATCTCAAGAGTGAAGTCCTCACCAACTTCAAGACCTTCAAAACATTTGTGGAGAAGCAGTCAAGTTTTTCTCTTTGACAGATACGCACAAATAATGGGGGGGAGTATGTCAATCAGGCATTTCAGGATTTTTATAGTGAGCATGGAATTCTTCATCAACACACAGTTCCTTACTCTCCTCAACAGAATGGTGTGGCGGAGAGAAAGAACAAGACTCTCAAGGAAATGGCCAATTGTATGATTCAGTCTAGGTCCATGGCTCCAGCTTTTTGGGCCAAAGTTGTAAATTGTGCCAACTATATTCAGAACCGTATGCCCCACAAGGCAGTACAAAATATAACCCCTGAGGAGGCTTGGTCTCATCGCAAGCCTAATGTATCCTTCTTCAGATTATTTGATAGTGAGGCTTGGGCATTCATTCTGAATGGTCGGCGTAAATCCATGGAGAAGAAGAGTCAGTGATACATCTTTGTTGGATATTGTGAGGATGTGAAGGCATACAAATTGTTTGATCTTGACACACGAGAGGTACATTTTTGACGTGATGTTCAATTTGTTGAGACCTTCACCCAGCCAGATCCTCCTTTGACTTCTTCTTCATCACAACCTACTCAATCTTCTTCAGTTGATGATGCTTTTCTCCTTGAGGAAGATTTTGATGATGGTCTTGATGCACCTCCCCCTCAGTCACCTACTAGGCCACAATGGGCTCGATTTACTCTTGAGGAGGATAGTCCTCTTGTTGGTGATCCCACAGATACTTGCCGCACTCGTTCTCAGACTTCAAGAATCAGTCTTTTGAGTCATACAGTTTCAGATGATCCTCAGAAGTTTTTAGATGCTTCAGGTATTTCAGAGTGGGATAGTGCTATGGTTGATGAGTATTCTTCCTTGATGAAGAATCATACTTGGGATCTTGTGCCTCTTCCTAAGGGAATAAATTTGGTTCAATGCAAGTGGGTGTATCATACCAAGTATGCAGCAGATGGTTCCATTGACAAGTACAAGGCTCGTCTTGTTGCAAAGGGGTTTCCTTAGGTTAAAGGGATTGACTATTTTGAGACATTTTCTCCTGTTGCCAAGATTGATTCTATTCGCCTTTTCCTTGATATAGCTGCATCACAGGGATGGTCAATATATCAGATGGATGTGAAGAGTGCTTTCTTGGATGGGGATCTTCATGAGGAGATCTATATGGAGCAACCACCAGGTTTTGTGTAGGACTCTTCACTTGTTTGCAGGCTTCGATGTTCCTTATATGGTCTCAAACAGACCCCTCGGGCTTGGTATGAGAAGATGGATAATTTTCTGCTTGCTTCCGGCTACACTCATTGCCATTCTGACCCCACATTTTATACTCAAAGACATGGAGAGGATCTACTTATACTTGTGCTCTATGTGGATGATTTGATTCTCACAGGGAGTTCTACTTCCATGATTCAAAGTACATAGCGAGCATTGAAGGAGCAATTTGATATGACCGACCTTGGTCTTTTGCATTACTTCCTTGGTCTTTAGGTTCATCAGACTTCTAAGGGGATCTTCATTTTCCAGCAGAAGTATGCTCTTGATTTGCTTCAGAGATTTGGCATGGCTGATTGCAAGCTTTCCCCTACTCCATTCTAGTCAGGTGTTGTATTGTCTACCAGTTGCACCATGCCTATAGTTGATTATACCTTGTATCAACAGTTGGTTGGCAGTCTTTTGTACTTGACACATAGTCGTCCTGATATTTCCTTTGTAATTGGACTTGTCTCTCGCTTCTCACAAGAGCCTCATGAGAGTCATTGGAAGGTCGCTAAGCGTATCTTGAGATACATTCAGGGCACAAAACATTTCGTCATTCACTACACTTCAAGTGCATCTCAAATTGTGGGCTTCACTGACTCAGATTGGGTTGGTGATGTCAATGATAGGAAGTCTACTTCTAGCTTTGTTTTTTGCCTTGGTTTTGGTCTGATTACATGGTCATGCAAGAAGCAGACTGCTATTGCATTATCATCGACAGAGGCTGAGTATCGAGGTGCAGTGTTGGCTAGTCAGGAGGTTTTGTGGCTTCTTCAGTTGATGACTGAGTTTGGATTCCCTTCCACTCAGCCCACTAATCTTTGGTGTGACAACCAAAGTTCCATACATATCTCTCGCAATCCAGTGGAGCATCAGTGTACTAAGCATATTGAGATCCACATGCTCTTCATCAGGCAGCTCATCCAGGATGGTGTTCTCAGCTTGGAGTATTTGCTTGCAAATCAGCAGGTTGCAGACATCTTCATAAACCTTTGGCATCTCCTCGTTATCTTCAATTGCGATTGATGCTTGGGGTGAAGGAAGTTGTCCTTGGGGGGTCTTGAGGAGTCCTCCTTCCTTCATTAGTTTTTAGCTTTCTTTGTAGCTTTTTCTCTCTTTTGGAGAGGAGTTTTCTCCCATAGGGTTTTTCTCCTTTTCTCCACTAATGAGAGTTTTTTGTACATGGGTACCTCATCAGGCCTTGTTTTTGGGACCCATCTTTTGCATTCTGCATTGGTTTTTTCCTCCCTAAGTTGCACTTAAGGGGGCGTGTTGGTGTGAATAAGTCTTGTACCTAGTTTATTCCTTTATTAGGGACTTAGAGGACTTAATTCACATGTTAAGTTTACTTAGGATATTAGTTGTCATATCTAGATAAGCATTAGTTGTCTCATCTAGAAGTTACACTTTCCTAGGTAGTTATGAGTTAGTTGTCTCATGAGATAGGATTACGACACTTGTCATGTTCTTGTCTTATCCAATCTCTCATCCTTGCCTTTATAAGCAAGGAATCTCTAGCATATTTTGCACATTGTATAGCATTGCATATTGTATCATATTGCAATCCTTGTTTGGTGGAATAGCATCTTCCATTATTGCTTCTCTCTATCTCTTGTGGAGGTTATTTGGTGTTGTAAATTGAAGATCTTGGGTTAATTACTCCAACACCTTCTTGTTTACATAATCTTCCTTTTCATTATGTCCTTTAGGTTTATTTCCATTGTTATCCAGGTCCTTATATTTTTCTTTGAATTCTAGTTTAAAGTTCTTAGTATTATTCCTACTTTTAGGACAACCTATTTTTTATGTCCATTTTTGTACAAAAACAAGCGTTCAACTATCTCAACAGTTCAACGTTGCAAGACACAATATATCTACCCATATTGATTTCCAATTTATCACAGATTTTAACTCCAAGGAGTGAAACCAAAACCCGTACATCCAAATATGACAAGATGGCTCTAGTTTCTTCTTTTTGGAGGACCTTGCTCATAGGCTACAATATATTAAGAATAAAATCCCAAAATTGAGGGGGAAATTTTTTTACTATAACCCATAGATAGAAATAGTACATGCCAATACTTCATTCAAAACCTCCAAAAAGAAATATCCTTGACCAAAAATCTATAATTTTCATCACTTCAAGGACATTTTTCATATGTAGAATTTAATTGATCATTGTAAGTACATGCCACCCAAGTTCATAAATCTCCAAAGAGAAACCATAATATGGAAATTTAAACTCTTTCTCTTATTCACGTCTTGAGAATATCCAAACCATTAAAGAGTGTGTGTTGGGTGAGAGATCATCATTTCTTTTGTTGGTCTGTATCCTTTCTTTTCTCAATCAAAGTTGTGTGGAAAATTTAGATTAGGGATTTAATTTGTATGCATTCTTCATGCTTTGTTCTCAATTTTGACTTTCACAAGAGTTACCAAGAAATTTTGCAAGAAAGTAAAATTCATTATAGTAAATAATAAGACAATCATTTGACCTAGCTCAAAATTAGGGAAATTTTAGAAAAGATGTGAAACATTTGATTCTATTGAAGTGGGAGGCAATCATTCATTCACTTGCAAGCATAATTTGGATTAAATAGTGCCTTCCAAAGGTGAGTAGCCTCTGTTTGGACAGCATCCAATAGGAAAATCTTGGAAAGGAACTTCCTGTTATCCTTTCTTTTTCAAATAAACAATGATCTACTCACTAATACATTGCTCTTTCAAGATAAAATGCAAGCCACGGCCATATGCTAAGATTAATTAGTCCATGGATCTTCCAAACATTCTCTTGAAACTTTTATGGCCATGGCTAGTACTAAATAAAGGAGCTATATTTGTAGGTATCTAGGAATCCAAACTGTCTCTTCTAATTTTCCATTTGTGGAAGGAAAGAAATAGGAGAATCTTTCAAAACAAGTCTTCTATCAATTGAGTTGTCATTTGTAAATTAGTATTCAATCCAAAATTTGTGTACTCCCATTTGGTTTTGAAAGCTCAAAGCGAACTAACCCAATGGGATTTTGATTTGTCATTTTTGTGTGAATTGTTGTTACTCCCTCTAGTTGAAGAGGGTGGCCAAGTTTGCAAAAGCAAAAAGGATGTATTAAAATGGTTACTACAAAATCAACTTTAATGGTGCCCTGAAGGCGGACTTGGAAAATCAAGGGCTAGTTGTGTAGTAAGTGACAATGAAGGAAAATTAATTTAATTTGCTTCAATGCCCATTTGTGATGGGAGCCCAAACTTTATTCTAAGTTTACAACCAGAAAATTATTATAATGCCTCCAAATTTTGTGTTGGAGATTCAATAATAATTGTAAAAGCAGCCTCAAATTGAAAACTGAACATTTTATTTTATAGCAACCCTAGCATACTTTAGACTCTTTTCAAGAGTTCATGATTCAACAACTATCAAAAATTAATTTCAATTGAAAGCTTTGGTACGAAATCACCAACAAAAAAATAATATCAAATAATATAAAAAAAATGGTTTGGATAAAAGATGGGAAAGAGAAGTCAGCATCCTTCATAATCTTCTAAACCTCATATAAGCTAGATATGAAATAATATCTGAAACATAGAAAAATAGGATACGGGGGAGATTTCCCCCAAAAATAGGAAAATTGGATCCAAAGAGGTAAATGGGGTCCTATTCTTCTATTTTCATTAGGAAATGAGATCCACATCAAACATTGACCAACAACCCTTAGGAGAGTCAACCTAAGATGTGAATCTTGCAATTTCCCTTTTTGCTAGGATGAGGGTATGAACTAAATTACACTTTGGGGAGAAATATTAAGACCATCAAATAAACTCCAAATTACAAGCTATAAAGTGCATTTAGAAGCTAAAACATAATACCGATGGAACCTACAAAATTTAGGGAGATTTTGGAAGGGATAAATCATGTGTACCTATTGCAAAAAGTGCTTTTTTGTGCCTCGCTAGGGACTCATTTTCCTAGTGGTGAATGGGTCCTGGCTAGGGTTCTAGAAAATCAATTTTTTGGTTATATTCTTCAATGTCTACATTCCCAGATCCTAGTCGAAGACTGTCAAAAACCCAAAAATAAATTTTGTAGCTCAGTTTTCATGATCTTGCAAGAAAGGTTTGCAACTTTTACTCTCCAATTGATCTTCAACCTAAAACCTGCAATCACACATCAAAGGAGACGAAAAAAAATTATTAGGGAATAGAGGTTTTCCTTGGTCAAACCTTATTTTGGTAATTAAACCTTGAAATGAAACAATGCATAAAGGAATGATGAATGAACAACAATGGCACAACTCACCACACCTCAGTTGAAATCTTGGAGTACAAATCAGCAATCTTGCATGAAGTGGCCTCAATGGATATAGATCTTGATCTTCAACCTTGATTAGAGACAATGCTTGAATTGGATCTTCAATGCTACATCAACACATTAGCTCAACAACATGCATGATGCACTATGCCTTTGACATGATAAAATGACCTTTGATTGCTGCAATATTCTTCTTCAAATCTGCCCTTGAATGCCTTAGGAACACTCTTGAATGCTCTTGATCTCATAAACTTGCTATTAGGACTTGCTCATAGATTTTTTCTAGGTGAAACTAAGTGAAATAGCCTTGTATTTATAGATATCTTACTCTTAATTCTTGAAATTCAAATAACACAAGCCGACATCAAATCTAGGATTTGAAATCATTAAAATACCGCTAAAAGCATATCCCAAGGGCGGGGGGGTCCTAGGGTTAAATGAGGACCCATTCGCCATAGGGCGAATGGATCCTAACATACTTAACTAGAAAACACTTTGAGGATTGTGAAATGATATACAAAAAGGGGGTCCTAGGATCTAGTGAGGACCCATTCTCTAGGTGGTGAATGGGTCCTAAGTCACTAACCTAGGACACATTCCTTGAAAAATTAAGTGTTGTGTAATATTATTTAAGAGCATCGAGTTTTATCCCTCAAAATCTACAATTAATTAGGCTTGGATTTGAATTTAAGGGGCCAATTAAGGAAAATTATCCTCAACTAAATAATAAATCCCTAGATTAGTGTGAAAGTTTAAAGATACACTTTACAACACCCTAAATAAGGCACCATTAAGTCCACTTTATTATTAATTATTCCTTCCCAAATTAAGTGTGAAAAGGGGATTTTTTTCTATACTACATTTAGCCCCCACTTTAGTGAGAGGAGGAACTTGTTTCAAACTCACATTAAAGTAGACATTCAAGACACTTACGTATGCAGCAATGACAAAGATACACAATCGTACAACATCAAAGGCTAAAAGAAAGAAAAATAAAAAACAAAAAACAAAAATAAAAAGGGGTGGATCAAGCCTCGACAATCTATCCAACTCGATGTGGATCAGGTCTCAGTTGTTTGTCCAAATGCGTGCTCACTCCAAGCTAATGGAACCTCAGGCCGTCCACTAGGTGAGCCTCCAAGAAGGTGGCTTAGTGAGAAATTTATGCCTCTGTGCCGACTCTCACTATACTTACCACACTGATACATTTTGATCAATTTTTCGACGACGGCCCGTCGGAATTTTGACGGTTGTTTGTCATTGTTATTGCGTCAGAATTTTGACAACATTTGAAACGTCGAAATTCCGGCCCGGCATCCGCCGTCGAAATTTCGACGGGCCATTGTCGAAAAATTGATCAAAATGTATCAATGCCATACCAAATTTATCCCTCCAATAACTCTGATAGGGCGCCACTCACATTCTTGCCTCGTGCTTAACAAGTTGTGTTATGCTAAGCACCTATGAACAACATGCATGCGAGTAAATATTTTTGTTCAACAGGATTTTTCTTAGTTCGCGTAAGGTCTCTTCTTAGGGAACATTGTGCCTAACGTCTCCAAGAGAGAACAAGTCAAAGAAATATCATGCTCTTAGAGGAAATAAAACCCAATGATACCACCAAGAGGATACATCACAAGAATAAAGAAAATCGTGCAATGAAACATGAGTTTTGATGTATGCCCCCACTTTAAATTGATTGCTAACACCATTGTTGTGAGCAATCTACTTTAAAGTAGAAGACATGAAAGCTTATTCAGAAATCCTTATGCCAAGTCATATGTTCCCGAATGAAACTGCATCATGAATAAGGGGTTTCCCCCAGAATGCAATGCTAAACATAGTATGTCACATGTGAACCAACTTAAGGCATGTTGTCCACATCCCAAGCTTGCTCTTATATATGCATGGAAAGCGGCCCACTAGCCAAAAGAGACAACGGCAAGTGACATACAAGGACAAGGCTACCTAACCCCTTTCCCCCACTTAGTGCAAGACAAGGATGAGCTGAAATGATTGATGAAAATCAGTATCAATTAGAGGAATTAGGTGCTTCAACACAAGGAAGAGCACCACAATCCTTAAGATGTTGAATTTTATTACCCAAAGCCTTACATTCATTAGTAGAATTACCATGAACTCTATGATATGCACAAAATGCACTCTTGTAATAAAATTTATTTTGTATTCTTGGGGGAGAGATATCAAACGATATTGGAGGAGTCTCGACAAGATACTCTCTTGATCAATAGTAGAAGATGTTCCTTAATTTTGTGACAAAGATATCTCTTTCTTAGTACAAGATGTCATACTTACACAAGACCCTTTAGATTGCGAGATTTCTTTAAAGGAAGACAAAATCTAACAAACTCAAATCATTACTAAGACATGTCCTAGGAGTGCTTTGTGTGATGACATTAATGTTAAGCAAAGAATTATTTGTTTCTTTTGTTTCTTTCGAGGGACAATAACCAAGACCACTAGTGTCTATTAGTTCAGGATGCACTAATGTTAAAGTTGGATTAGAAGAATCCTTTGTAAGAGTGTTGATATTGACTAAAGGCTTGTTTGTTTCTTTCAAGGGACAATAACCAAGACCATTAGTCATTTCTTGCGTGTTAGGATCTATAGGGACATGGATACCTTGTTCTCTAGCACCACATCATTTTCCACTATACCCAAGTTGTTTCATAAGTTCATAACCTCTTCCATAAATATTTTTCATTTCTTTCGAATTTGGTGGTTTCTCGCAATCAACATCATCAAAGTTGTGTAATTTGCTTCTTCTTCTAAAGTAGTTGAGGTGGATTCTTTCGAATTTTGTGTTGAAATTACTGCTTTTTCTTTTCCCTTTTCAGACTCTTTTGTTATAATCTTGTATTTTCCCATGAATGTTGGTGTGAAATCCAAGGAACCCCAATCATCTTCCAATAACTTTGTGATGTCTTCAATGTTCTTGTGTTCTTCTTTCTTCGTGACTTCCACTTTTGTTGTTTGTTTGAATACTTGCAAAGGATCTCATCCGTCTTTCTCAGCAATCAAACAATTTTCAGGTTCAGGATCAGCCTTGAGTGTGTAAACTTTGTTGTCGTAGACATACTTCATTTTACGATGAAGGGTAGAAGGCACCCCATTCATTGCATGAATTCATGGCCTTCCCAAGAGGAGATTGTAAGAAATATCATGAGGCATAAAATGGACTAGAACTTTTGTAATAGGACCTTTCCAACTTTAATAGGTAATGTGATGACTCCAAGCAGTTGTTTTCTTATATTATCAAATGCGCAAATAGACAAAGAATCGGGGACAATGTCACTCTTATTCATATGAAGCCTAACCAAAAGGTTAATACTACACACATTAAGGGTTGAACCATTGTCAACAAGAATTCTCTTTATCGTGATTTGATTAACATGAGCTATTATCATGAAAGCTTCATTTTGTTTTTTCACTTCTAATGGAGGTAACTCATCTTGACAGAAAGCAATGTCTAATTTGACCAAAGTTACGGCTTGAATTTGGGTTGCCACATCATTTGGTTGCACATTCAGATTAGGAACTTGTTGTAAAGCACTTTGAAGCATGTTATGATAACTAGGTGAGGCTTGAATAAGGTCCCATAAGGATATCTTAGCGAGAGTATTTTTAAGTTGTTCAACAAGATCATACTCCTTTCCACTATGTAAAGGAAAATGAGGAGCACTAGGCAAGATAGGTTGAGGCAATGGGAGGGATGTTTGAATTGTTTGTCTTGGTTGCGGATTGTTCCTAGTACTATATGTATGAGCAACGGTATTGTAACTCGGTTGTTACGAAACATTATCATTATCAAGTTGCCTTTTAGGTGGTTCTAAGATAAGAACGGGTTTATTTTGAACTTGTGGTTGTTGTGAGGGTGGATAAATGATAAGTTGAGGCTTAGGTGGTCCAATAACTAAAGGATTTGTAGGAGGTCTAAGAATTAGAGGACTTGAGGGAGTCCTAATGTTCATAACCTCACCAAACTTATCCTTATTTTCATGATTTCTTAGTGAAGGGGAGTCGAATGTCACTTCATCATCTTCATCTAAGGAACCTCATTACTATTGTTTGAAAGACATGTGTCAATGTTATCATTTTCTTGCACCATGATATCTTCCCTAGTAGGAGAGGTTTTAGGAGAGCTAAAAACTAGATGTTCATGACATTCAATGGTTGGTTCTTCTAAAATAACTTCATCACAAGTAAGGGAGTTATCAATGGTCTGATTATCTTGTTTATCTTGTATCAAATCATTCTCATAAATAGGAGAAATAGGAAAAGTAGTATTAGGGGATGTGTCAATGGTCTCATCCTTGTATCCAACAATGTCTTCCCTAGGAGAGGTAGGGGAAGAGAGACAAATAGGACTCTCATAACCCTCATTTGTTTGATCTTCTAACACCAAAATATCTTCTTCACAAATAAGAGATATTAGGAGAAGACCAAATTTGATTGTTATGATTATCCACCATTGTATTCTCTTTCACTAAAGCATACTTATAAGTGTGAGAGACGAACTTTTCCTTAGCATACTTAGAAAGATACGATACTAACATTGTTTGTCCAAAAATGAAAAGCACTTCTAACCATCTTATGCAATACTACAAGAATGTAAACAATGTATATCCAAAGATGAAAAGTACTTTTATCCAATTTATGCAAAGCTTCAAAAATGCAAACAATGTGTATCCAAAAAAGAAAAGCACTTTTATCAAACTTATGCAAAGTTTCATGAATGTAAACATTGTGTATGCAAAATTTAAAAGTACTTTTATCCATATTATGCAAAGCTTTAGAAATGTAAACATTTTCAGATCTAATGATTTTTGCTACTGAAATGATTTTGGAATGATTCAAAAATGACTACACTAAATGGATGATTTTGACCTAGATGCATAAGATAGAAGTTCCTGAAACTTTCCAAACTAATACTATAGGTTACCAGCAAGCCTAGGAAGTACAAAAATCACCAAAAAGCTTAGAACAATTGGTTTTTGTAGGCCTCCAAGGACTCATTCACCTAGTGGCGAATGGGTTTTGGTATGCTTTTTTGAGAAACTCTAAATCTGATATTGAAGCTTAGGAAATGTGAAAACTTGCTACCTTTGTAACCCTAACAGGGACTCATTCTCCCTATGGAAAATAGGTCCTAGTACAGGATTTTTTAAATTTGAAAAATATAATTTCAAAGTGATTAGATGTGTTTTATGTTTCAAGTTTCAAACTATAACTTTTGTAGTAGAATTTTCCAAAATTTTGTGTTGAAATGCAAGTGCAATGAAGGATTATATGACACTTTTTGAAATGAAATTTTGATCCAATTTTTTAATATGAATGATGACAAGTACACTAATATGCAAACACTATGCAAAATCAGTCTAACATTATGCAATTTTTGTTGAATTTTCATATTTTAATTGAATGCAAAATGCAAGTTTACACCTAAAATGCAGTGCAAACTAATGCAATTTTGACAACCCTAGAAGAAATGAGAACTAATGAAATGCAATGTAAACTAATTAAAATCCTATATCTAGGGTTTGAATGCACTCCAAATCAGAAAAAATATAGTGTAAGATTGCCAAGTTCACCAAAATGAAACATAGAAAAATAGGATAGGGGAGAGATTTCCTCCAAAAATAGGAAAAGTGGATCCAAAGAGGGAAAAGGGGTCCTATTCTTATATTTTCATTTGGAAATGAAATCCACATCAAACATTGACCAACAACCCTTAGGAGAGTCAACCTAAGATGTGAATCTTGCAATTTCCCTTTTTGTTAGGACAGGGGTATGAACTAAATTGCACTTTGATGAGAAATATTAAGACCATCAAATAAACTCCAAATTACAAGCTAAAACATAATATCAATGGAACATACAAACTTTAGGGAGAGTTTGGAAGGGATAAATGATGTGTACCTATTGCAAAAAGTACTTTTTTGGGCCTCACTGAGGACTCATTCACCCAGTGGTGAATGGATCCTGACTAGGGTTCTAGAAAATCAATTTTTGGGTTCTATTCTTCAATGTCTACACTCTCAGATCCTAGTCAGAGATTGTCAAAAACCCGAAAATAAATTATGTAGCTCAATTTTCGTGATCTTGCAAGAAAGGTGACAACTTTGACAACTTTTTCAACTTTTGCTTTCCAATTTATCTTCAACCTAAAACCTACAATCACACATCAAAGGAGAAGAAGAATTTTGTTTTGTTAAAGAATAGGGGTTTGTCTTGGTCAAACCCCATTTTGGTAATTAAACCTTGAAATGAAACAATGCATAAAGAAATGATGAATAAACAACAATGTCACAACTCACCACACCTTAGTTGAAACCTTGGAGTACAAATCAGCAATCTTGCATGAAGTTGCCTCAATAGATATAGATCTTGATCTTCAACTTTGATTAGAGACAATGCTTGAATTGGGTCTTCAGTGCTACATCAACACATTAGCTCAACAACATGCATGATGCACTATTCCTTTGACATGATAAAATGACCTTTGATTGCTACAATATTCTTCTTCAAATCTGCCCTTGAATGCTTTAGGAAAGCTCTTGAATGCTCTTGATTTCATAAACTTGCTATTAGGACTTGCTCATAGATTTTTGCTATGTGAAACTAAGTGAAATAGCCTTGTATTTATAGATATCTTACTCTTAATTCGAAGAATTCAAATAACACAAACTGACATCAAATCTAGCATTTGAAATCATTAAAATACTGCCAAAAACATATCCCAAGGGGGGGGTCCTAGGGTTAAGTAGTGAGGACATAAGGCGAATGGGTCCTAGCATACTTGACTAGGACACACTTTGGGGATTGTGAAATGATATGCAAAAAGGGGGTCCTAGGACCTAGTGAAGACCCATTTACCAAGTGGCAAATGGGTCCTAGGTCACTAACCTAAGACACATTCCTTGTAAAATTAAGTGTTGTGTGATATTATTTAAGAGTGTCGGGTTTTATCCCTCAAAATCTGCAATTAATTAAACTTGGATTTTAATTAAAAGGGCCAATTAAAGCAAATTAACCTCAATTAATTAATAAAGCCCTAGATTAGTGTAAAAATGTAAAGATACACTTTACAACACCCTAAATAAGGCACCATTAAATCTATTTTTACACCAATAGGTGTTTACTATGAAAGTCGTTTCCTTGAGAATTCGTGTGCATAAAAAAAAGTTGCATTTTCATGTGTCTCTTGGTAACCAATAGAAATTCGTAGATATGTTGTCATTATGCAGTTGATATTTTTTCTTTTTATAAATTTCCTTAATGATTGCTCCCACTCCAAAATTAAGGACTAACAAATGAAAATATTTGTCTTCAATATAGGAAAGTTTTCCAGGCGAGGCAAATAATTAATATCTCAATATAATTTTTTTTCTTCTAACACTTAAAAACAATATCAATTAGAATTCTAAAACTCTTGGGTAGAGTTCCAATCAATATTTTATCTGCTTATCAAGATTTTATTTATGCAGACGTTTTTCAAGATTTATGAATTTTGAAGCTTTAGCTAAATCATGCAAGGGATTTTGGTATTTTTCTTTAAGGTATAACAAGCTTATGATGTAGTAGGTAAAAGCTACTATGGTGATGTAGGCACTGAATTGGATTTCTCGACTGCTCATTATTTCAACAATTTCTTCTCAATAGATTGAGTGATTCCTTAGGGATCCATATACCTGTAGAAATCAAGTGATCAATAGCATAATGAGATACCTAAGGTTAAGTGATTAATAGTTCATTTTTAGTGTGTTCTTGATTAATAAGATTGTTAATTGTCTTAAGAAGTCAACATCATCCTCAAGCTATATGGCATTCTTAGTTTTGTTGTATTACTTCATTTTGAGGTAAGAATTTAAGAAAATTATTTGATAATTTGGATTTTCTTCATTCACTTTTCTGCAAATTGGGTTCTCTAGAATAATTAAAATTTTATTTATTTGCAACATACACTAATCTATGTCAAATTTATTCTCATCTCAATGACGGACATGAATATATAGTCTTTCTACTTCAAATATGTCCAAATTTAGCCAGTATTTTATGTAAAAATGGAGTTTGAAGCAAAGCTTGGATACCTAATTAGACCATTGAACCAATCTGGAAACTTTTTCAATTGTGATCTACTCAAAATTTAAGGTTTTTATCCCATTTTTGGCTTTTGATATCCCACGACCTATGACATGTGGAGAGACAGCTTTAACAAACCATCCCATTACAAAATTTGATATTTTTTTATTCTTTGCTTTATATTTTATTGTATGTCCATACCAACACATTATATATATATATGAGATATTATGTCAAACAATTCACATCTCTGTTGTAGTTGCACATGTTACATGCGACATTTTGTCAAATAGTTAATGTCTATAAATCCTTTGTTTCCAAGCATTCAATGTTTTCGAATAATACATGATAAAATTTTCTTTTAGCACACCAACATTATATCATATAAAATTATATTTGAATTACAATAGTTATATTGAAATTATGAAGTTATATTGACATTCTATTAGTCAATAATTAAAAATATATTTTTTAATATTTGTAAACATGATTTACTAGGCTTCCCTTTGACTCTTGGGTGTGCTTTCTTACCACCAATCTTTTTTTTGTGAATATGTATTATTATCTTTATAATTAATATAGATAATTGCCTATTCATCAAAAAAAATTCTAATAAGTGAAAAGTTAGAGTTTCTAAAATTTAGAAAATTAAGTATAAAAGAAATATTCTAAAATTACTATTTCATATAAAAGTAAGTTTTTAAATTAATATACTTAAAATTTTAAAAAACATTCAAGATATTTTTAAAAACGAAATATCATTTAATGTTTTTTATATAGATTTATTTAAGTAATATTTTTTATTATTTATAAAGATAAGATACTAAAAAAAGTTAAGTTACTACACTTAAAAATCAAGTTTCTAAAATTTAGAAAGTTAAGTATGAAAGAACCTTCCTAAATTTACTATTGCATATAAAAGTAAGTTTCTAAATTAATATAATTAAAAATATTATAAATATTATAAAAATTTATAAAAGAAAAAATATTATTTGATGTATTTGTAAAATGTTTTTTATACTAATAGAATGGAAATAAAACTACAAAGAACAATAACAGTTGTTCTTTTTACAAAAGAATATGAATTAATGTATTTAAAATTAGAAAATCAAATTAAAATGAAATATCCTAAATTTGAAAACATTTCAAAAATGAAAAAACATTCATATTCTATTTTAAGTTTACCTGAGATACAATATATCTCCATTAATTTTAACTTTACTTATATGGTTTGAGGCACAATTAGCATTTGTAAATGTTAAAAAATATATATATATATATTTTTTTTAAAGACAGGGTATCCCCACCTAGCACCCAACAACCCGTATCTTGGGTACTTGGGTGAGCGGGGCCAAGACTAGTCCAAAGTATTACAATTAGGATTTGTAAAAGTTTAATTATGCTTTGGGTTCAGGTTCAATGACAATTAGGGTTCAATTAGGATAAGAATCATATAAGAATAATATTATTTTATATTAGGAATTTATTTGCCCTTATAATTGTTTTTTATAATATATTAATATATATTAATAATTATATCTTAATATAACAATAAAAAGTTAATCACAAACTTAACTTATTATTAGGGTTAGTTGATATATAATTTAAAATTATTTTATTAATATAGTAATCAATTATTAACTATTATAGTTAGGATTAAGGTTATCTTATATTATTATAATTAATTATAATAAATTCACAAAATAGATAATAGTAATTACAATTACCAATTTGAATTGGGGTTAGGCTTTCTTCTTGGAGTAAGAATTAGAGTTGGCATTAGGATTCAATTAGTATTATACAAGGGATTAGGGTTTCGGCTTGGGGTAAGATTTAGAGTTGGCATTGGTATTCAATTAGTATACTTGGGATTAGGTTATCATTAGCGTAATAAGGAAATCAATTATGCATGCACTTAATAATATATTATTACAATAAAATTACAAAATGGAATCCTTGCAAATTGATATATATACGTATTTCTTATATAGATTATGTAATAAGATAGATAAACTAGTATTATTAATTATTTCTTCCCAAATTAAATGTGAAAAAGGGA